>JAQIXC010000991.1:0-17745 GCA_034697605.1 Metabelba pulverosa
TTTGGTGCAGGTTTGGGCACATCACCGCGAGGTATGGTGCCCGCCCCTGCACGGACGAGATATCCCCAACTGGGGTTAACATTGGACATAAAATTTATAAGTCTGAGGACTTAGAGTAAATTTGAGAAAATAATTAATTAATGAATAGAGACTAAAAACGATGATAGATGGCGATGCGATGAAAAGGGCGTAAGTGGTGGTTGCGTTCTTGAGGCGTTAGGTGGCGATCTGATATAAAGGGCGTAAGTCCTAGTGCTACTATTTGCTAATAGGTGGCGATACTAGTGGTTTTGGCGCAGAAATTTGAATTTGGAAAAGTTGGTAAAAAAACTAAGTCCAGAGCTGTATTGGGTCTTATCGTTCAAAAAGTATATATATGAGAGAGTTGTGTGAGAGTCTGAGAGGGAGCGAGAGGACTAGAAGTGTCTGTCGGGACAGGGACACGGGAAGGCGCCGTCTAACTCAGGCGGTACCTCATGGCGACCTGCAAGCGCGCTGTCTCGAGACACGGCCAAAACGAAGCTGCGCGAGTAATCTCGGGGAGACTGAACAAACTCCCGTTTACGAGAGGAAAGCGGGGCCTAGTCTGGTCGAAGCGCACAAGCAACATTGCTATGGCGGGAAAAGTGAAAAGTTACGGTGAAAACCCGTACGAAGTACCGTCGAATCCGGCGGTGTCTGGACTTTATGCCCAAACACGCCGTGTACTGTAAATCAGTTAGGCTGACTTAGTTACGCAAAGAGAATGACAATTACAAATGAGCAGTCGTAGAGCTGCAAATATCTGAAACAAAGTGTACAATAAAAGAAGTGTTTAGCTACTAAGCATTTCTGCCCGATCTTCTGGTTTGGCCAGCGGTTGCGATTCCCGTGATGTCGCGTCTCTCTGAAAGCCTTGGCCCGTCCACTGATGACCAAGATGTCTTTATCGTTGCGACGGTAGCGATAGCGGAGCGAGGAAGAGCTCTCTAGTCTGCGCGTCGAGTATGCCTTTGTTGCGTCCTCGTCAGACTAATGCATGCCGGTCTTTTGTGAGGCTCTGACCGATTACGTCCGAAGGCTCACAAAAGTGCAGGCAATAAACTGCGAGCACAATCACCTCTTGTGTCTCAGAAAGTCCTATGTCGGATCGCGGAGAGGGTCGGTCGAGTCAGCACTCGGTAGTACCAGTGCTGTAGCTGCTGACTCCCGATACCTCGATGTGTGAAGCGTAGGCCGGACTCTTCTTGAGATCTTGACCGCTACTGGTTACTAGTGGAAGGGATCTTGAGGAGATGTCTGATTACTATAGTCAGGGAATGTGCGTTCCCTCTGATGAGAGCCAAAAGGCCGAAACTATAGTTAAATAGCCGGAGAATTCCGTGTTCTCCGCACTATTTAGGAAATTAGGGTTTGTCTGGGGTTTAGATTTTGAGGACGTAGTGGTTTTAGCTGAGTGTAAGTGTTAGAGTAATTTAGACTGAATTAGTTTTGATTTAGATGTATTGCGGTGATGTACTGGTGGAAAGCGGCGTAGTGGACAGGGTTAGCGATAATGTAAGAGAAGTCTGAGATAGTGCTAGGAATTGTAGTGATGTTTGAATAGAAAAGAAGTCTGTTTGCAGTGTGTTTTGAGCAGAAGAGCAGTCTGTGCGGCACATCGTCAGTCTGTCCGCAAGTCGAACAGAGCGCGGAATCCCGAATATTGAAGCGACAGAAGTAGGCCTCAAAGTCTCCGTGTCCGGTCAGGTACTGCGTTAGGACAGAGTTAGGAAATAGGTGCGTATTCTGTACGCGGGCGTAGATTGAGGGAAAAATTGCGCGAGTTATCACTACAGTCCAACTGCTATTGTTATTGCTAGGGACCGACAGCCAGAGGTCGTTCCACTCGGCGCGAATGTTGTCCGCAACAGTGGTAAGAGCGGTTCGGGTGAGCGGATGTGTTGTTGTTGCTGTTGCAGGTCTTAGCGCAGGATGTGGCAGGTCTTCAAACGCGATAGGTGGCGGTAGTTGAGTGAAGTCGATTGTGGTGACACATGGTGGCGAAAACTGGAACTGCGATGGCGCGGTTCCTCGCCGGACGTAGTACTTGGCGGCCAATTCAAAGATTCGGAGATGCAGCGGCGTATCTCCCGTGACTACCCACAGTGCCTCATGGCTGGTCGTGCTGTAGGCTCTGGCTGCGCGTAGAAGGGCTGTTCGCTGGAGTGTCTTCAGTTTCGCGACGTTGTACTGGATGGCAGCTCCTCCACAGATGACAGGACTTCCGTAGGTCACAGCGGCTACGACAGCGCGCCAGATCGTCAGCGTGGCGCGAGACCCGAGTCCCCAATCGCTTCTGGCCACTCTAGCAAGACGAGCGACGGCAGTGGTTGCTTTAGCGCAGACTTCAGTGAAATGCGAAGCGTAATTGAATTGGTGATCTAACGTTATGCCTAAAACTTTCATTTCAGACACAATCGTTAGAGTATGGCCATTCATGTGAAGCGTCGGGTAGTTGGTGATGTCGACCTCCGAGCCGCGGCCGACTCGGAGAACCTTGGTCTTGGCGGCATTGAAGTTCAGGTCAACCGTCGCGCTCCACTGAGAGACTGACTGCAGAGCCGTGTTAGCTCGTTCAGCAGCCAGCTCTATGGTGGAGCCGCACGCTATGACCACGGCGTCGTCGGCGTACGCTTGCACGAAGGTGTGTGGCGGCATCTGTAGAGTGAGTAGGCCGTCGTAGAGTATGTTCCAGAAGACTGGACCAGATGGCGATCCTTGCATACATCCCATGGAGGGGACGCAGCTAACACGTGTTGATTGCGTTTCCGCAGTTACGAGGCGTTCGGAGAAGTAGCTGGTGGTCAACCGGTATACGTTTCCGGGACAGCACTTTGCGCGTAGGGCCGCCAGGATGTGTCGCCATCTGGCGCGATCAAAGGCGGCTTCGATGTCGAGCGAAACGATAATGACTGCCCAGCTCCGCGCGCGGTACTCTCGCGCAATCGAGGTGAGACGGAGAAGCGCGTCAGTGGTTGACTTCATTGGCGTAAAGCCAAACTGATAGGGCGATGTCTGTGGTGGCGAACTGGTAGCGAACTTGTGTTGGAGGCGTCCAGTCATCAGCGAGTCCAACGCCTTCCCGAGTGTCGGTAGGAGACAGATTGGACGGAATGCCTTGTGAGTGGTGATCGGCACAGAGGTCGGTTTCGGGATGAATGTAACTATTGCTGACTTGAATAACTTTGGGAAACAGCCCAAAGCTAAACACTTGTTGAAAAGCGCTGTTATTTCAGGCAATAGGACTTCAGCGATGTGTTTGAGTATGTCCGCGGTGATAAGGTCATTGCCGGGAGTTTTGTTGGTCTTCATGCGGTCGATTGTTCGTTTAACCTCGTCTTCGGTAAACGGGAGGTCATCGGGAGCGTCATAGGCCACTTGAGGCGACGTCACTGTCTCTTGCGGGAAGTTACAGGAAAGCAGGTGCGTTAGCGTTTCCTGCTCGGTGGTGGTAACAGTTCCGTCCGGTCGAGTGATCGGTTTGAGAGGTGCGCGGGTCTTCTGTTTGGTTCGTAGTAGGCGGTAGACCGACTTCCAGGGGTTAGAGAAGTTGTCTACTGTACAGTACGCGCGGAACGATTTCTCTCTCTCAGCCAGTAGTGTGTGTCTGTAGTGGTGGTAAGCAGTGAGATATTGGGCTTTGCGTTCGGGGAAGTTGATTGGTCTTCCCGAAAGACGATTACGCAGCCTACGGACTTCTTTGCGAAGGTCAGTAAGCTCTTGCGTCCAGTATTTGGTTGGGTCGGCATTATGGTTGACTCTACGGCGAGGAATCGTGCGGTCAGCTATGTTTGCGATCGTTGTTGTGTAGAGTTGTTGTAAGTATTCGATCTGTTGTGCGCTAGAAACGGTTGTAATTCTATGCGCAAAGTAAGGCTTGAATTCTTCTAAGAGTTGGCGGAAAGTTGTCCAGTCGGCGCGACGGGTGTTGTAGGGCCGAGAGTGTGTCCGCTGGTCTTTAGGTTGTCTTCTGATTTGGATCTTGAAGGTGATGTATTGGTGGTCTGATAGCGTTGGCTCCTCCAGTACGCGCCAGTCGGAAACGTGCCTCACTAGCGCAGGGGTTACGGCCGTAAGGTCAATGACCGACTCTGCGCCTGTCGATTGGTGTCGGTAGGTGGCGCTGGTGCCTTCATTCAGCACATGGAGCTGTCTGCCTGCAATGAAGTTTGAAAGCTCCATCCCGCGGGCATCTTCTTCAGGACTGCCCCAGGAGTGGGAGTAGGCGTTAGAGTCGAGTGCTATACAGACCGGGTATTGTGTAGAGTTGAGAGCGACATCTATGCGATGGATATCCATAGCGTTGCTATGGCGATGCCGTGGTTTGCCGGGGTGATAAGCGGAGATGAAGATGAACGAGAAGTCGCGCGATGAGACGGTAGCTATGGTGATGTCGCGATTAGAGATGTCTTCGTGGTGAAAGATGGAGAGTCCGTCTGTGTTTACCAATACGATGGCGGTTCGGGGCGTACCAGGTGATGCCGCGACGTAGAAACCCGTGTTGGTGAAATTAGCGATTCCGTTCCCGTATGTGTTTGGCTCCTGTATGAGCAAAACGTCGTATTTTCGTTGTGGTGCGAGTTGTATGAGTTGAAGCGTTGCTGCGAGCGACTTGTTGAGGTTGACCTGACAGACGGTGAGCGAATGGATCGGTGGGCTGGCCTGCGCGGGGGTGAGACTAGCCATAGTCGGTTCTCAGAAAGTCGGCTCGCCTGTAGCGCTCAAGCAGTGGACACTTCTCGGACATAGCGTTGTGCGAGACGTCAAGAGCAGTGTTTTTGTTGGTTAGGTTCTCGGCGTCGCAGCTGCCGCACTTGACTAGAGTCGCGTCGTCCTTGCCCTTACAGTCCTTGAAGGCATGTTCTCCAGCGCAGTGACTGCATACGGTCTTCTTATTGCAGGTCTTCTTGAAGGTCCCGTCGGGTTGTTTGACCTTAGCTCGGTGGCCAAGGCCGAGGCAGTTGAAGCATCGCGTGATCAGGATGTGGTCATCGACGCGGAGCATCTGCTGGTCGAAGCGAAGCCTTTGCATTGAAATGAAAAGTTTGCGCATTTGAGGCGAAACTTCGAGCACTACATTAACGTTGTTGTTTTTGTTTTCCTTAGTGTGGAAAACAGTCTTGACAGATTGGCTAAACGTCATGTAGTCGGGAGTGATGGCACGAATCTCCGCATTCTGTGTGTGCAGAGTGTGGAGCAGTTCGTTGCTCTTGGTGGTCTTTGGGACTCCGAGGACAATGACCCTCGGGTTCCGTTTCTTCGGCTCTCGGACAGTGTAGGCGTCGGTGAAGCGCTGGTCTTGCGCGAGTTTGGCAATAAGCGCAGCCTTGTCTTGCGGGTTTTGCAGCGCAACGACAATCTGGCCAGGGACTCGGGCAGAGTTGGTGATTCGAGTGAATCCCAGCCCAAGGTGCACGGCGTCGGCAGAGTGTTTGAGGTCCGAACGGGTGGTGTCGGCTTCTGTGTGCTGCTTCGGGATGAGCAGCAACGGGAAATCTGGTTGTCTGGCCTGTGGTCGAGACTTCTTCTTCGTGACACTGGAATAGGTCACGGGTTTATCCAGTGTCGGTGTGACTGTTGTTGTCTTCGGCGGTTGTTGCGCGAGTTTGGTGAGAGTGGGCAGCACGTGCTGGTCGAGAAGCGCTTCGAGGCGATCGAGTCGGCCTGCCTGCTGGCCGAGTATGCCTTCGGCGAGCTTCTGGCCATGCATGGCGACTTGGGCGGCTTTCGAGGCTTCGGTGGCAAAATCGAAGGCGCGTTGAAAGAAGGCCTTGAAGTCAGGGGCGCATTTGGGAAGTTTCCCAGAAGAGCCGCGACACTCCGCGGACACCCAATAGGTCTCGAATTCGCGGCGAAGTCCCGCTAGCAGGTCTCCGTCAAAAGTCTGGTGGACATGAGTGGGTGCGGCTGTACCAGTAGGTATGGTTGCGCTGCTTGTGCTTTGAGAGCCGGACGTACTTTGTGGTCCGCAGGGTTCGATTCCGGTAATCAAATAATTTATTTAAAATGAAAGAGAGCATTTACAAGAATATGAATACTGAAGAGGGAGCCACATCGTCGGTAGACACGGTGGCTCCCTCTGCAGGTGGCAAAAATTACAAATGAAAAGTTGTGCTAAAAAGTCCTATTTAAGGCAAAACTGAAACAATAAAACAAAGAAGTTCGCTTGAGGCGTTCTTCAGCCCGATCGACTGGCTTATGGTCAGCGGTGCCAACTCCCGTTAGAGTTGAAGGCCTCTTTGAAAGCCTCAGCCGGCCCACTGGTGACTGAGACGAATGATTGTGTCTGCGCGTCGAGTATGCCTCTGTTGCGTCCTCGTCAGACAAATGTAGCGCAACCTCAGCTCGAGTCCTCTTGTCCGAATTCCCGACCGAGGTCTTGAGCAAAGAGTGTTGGCGGAGTTCTTCGGCTCTTTGAGAGCCATGAAGCGAGTGCTGCCGAGATTCGCGGTATGCGCGCTGTCCTGAAATCCAGTTATGAACTGGGCGATCGACGTAAGGCAAAGTTTCTTGGCTGTGCAGAGTCAGGAAATGGAGCTTTTCGTTAGGTCCGCCAAGGAATTGCTGGTCGGTCTTTTCCCGAGAGCTTGAAGTCTGCTGCAACCAGACGTCTGGAACTCGGGAGATGTATCGGGTCTTCGGACCATCAGACATGTCTGTGACTGGAAGTCACACTGAAGAGATCAATTCCGAGATCGAAACATGTCGGCGGGAGATTCTCGTGATCTCCGCACTATTTAGGATATTAGGGGTTTACTGGGGTTTGGATTTTTGAAGACTTAGCGATTTTGACTGAATTAAGTGTTAGAGTGTTTAGCGATTTAGTGGTTAACTAATTAGTGAATTGAATGGACGTAGTCGCGGAAAGCCGCGAAGTGGACAGTGTTAGCAATAATGTGTGAGAAATCAGCTATAGTGTTAGGAATTGTTGTGAGTTTAGAATAGAATAGAAGTCTGTTTTGCAGGTGTTTAGCGCAGTGAAATAGCCTATGAGGGACATCGTCAGGTTGGCCACAAGCCGAGCATAGGTCAGAGTCCCGAATGTTAAAGCGGCAGAAGTATGCCTCGAAGTCTCCATGTCCGGTCAGGTATTGTGTTAGGACAGTGTTAGGAAACAAATGTCTGTTTTGTAGGCGAGTGTAGACTGTAGGGAATATTGCGCGAGTGATTGAAACAGTCCATTTACTGTCAGCACTAGAAAGACTAAGCCACAGTGCGTTCCACTCGGCTCGGGTGTTGTCCACTACTGTGGTAAGTGCGGTACGGGTAAGCGGATGTGTTGTTGTTGTCGTTGCAGGTCTTAGCGCAGGATGTGGTAGTTCTTCGTATGTGATAGGTGGCGGCAGTTGCGTGAAGTCGATTGTGGCGACACATGGTGGCGAAAACTGGAACTGCGATGGCGCAACTCCTTTCCTGACGTAATACTTGGCGGCTAATTCAAACACTTGGAGGTGTAACGGCGCGTCCGCCGTGAGTATCCACAGCGCCTCGTGACTGGTTGTGCTGTAGGCTTTGGCTGCTCGGAGAAGCGCGTTTCGCTGCAATGTCTTGAGCTTTGCGGCGTTGTATTGGATGGCAGCACCTCCACACCAGACTGGACTTCCGTAGGTCACTGCGGCTTTGATTGCGCTCCAGATCGTCAGCATGGCGCGACACCCAAGACCGTAATCGCTTCTGGCCACTCTTGCGAATCGGGCGACAGCAGTGGTTGCTTTGGCGCAGACGTTGGAAATATGTGAGGCGAAGTTGAATTGATGATCTAGAGTAATGCCTAAAACTTTCATTTCAGACACTATCTCTAGAGCTTGGCCGTTCATATGGAGAGTCGGGTAATTGGCGATGTTGATCTCCGAGCCGCGACCGACTCGGAGAACTTTGGTCTTGGCGGCGTTGAAAGTCAGGTCTACCGTCGCGCTCCACTGGGAGACTGACTGCAGAGCCATATTAGCTCTTTCCGCAGCCAGCTCTATGGTGGAGCCGCACGCTATGACCACAGCGTCGTCGGCGTAGGCTTGGACGAATGTGTGTGGCGGCATCTGGAGAGCGAGAAGTCCGTCATACAGAAGGTTCCAGAAGACAGGGCCAGACGGCGATCCCTGCATGCAGCCCATGGAAGGTATTCGACTAACACGTGTTGATTGCGTTTCCGCAGTTACGAGGCGTTCAGAGAAGTAGCTGCTGGCCATCCGGTAGACGTTTCCGGGGCAGCTCTTCGCGCGAAGGGCCGCAAGGACGTGGCGCCATCTAGCGCGATCGAAGGCGGCTTCGATGTCGAGCGAGATGACCACTACCGCCCAGCTGCGCGCACGGTATTGTCGCGCAATAGTGGTGAGTTGGAGAAGCGCATCAGTGGTTGACTTCATTGGCGTGAAGGCGAACTGGTTTGGCGACATCTGGCGGGCGGTCTTGTGTTGAATGCGGCGGATCATTAGCGAGTCCAGAGCTTTCCCGATTGTTGGCAAAAGACAGATTGGTCGAAAAGCTTTGTGAGTACTGATCGGCGCGGAGGCCACTTTCGGTATAAACGTTACTATGGCTGTTTTGTAAGCTTTAGGGAAATAGCCCAGAACTAAGCACTTATTGAAGAGCGCTGTTATTTCAGGCAGTAGTACAGCGGCGATATGCTTGAGGATGTCCGCGGTTACTAAGTCGTTACCGGGAGCTTTGCCGGTCTTCATGCGGTCGAATGTTTGCTGGACTTCGTCTTCGGTAAAAGGTAGGTCATCGGGTGCTTCGTAGGCGACTTGAGGCGATATCTGCGTATCTTCAGGGAAATTGCAGGAAAGCAGGTGCGTAAGCGTTTCCTGTTCAGTGGCGGTAACAGTGCCGTCAGGTCGAGTGATTGGTTTGAGAGGCGCGCGGGTCTTCTGTTTTGTGCGAAGAAGTCGATATACTGACTTCCAGGGGTTTGAGAAGTCGTCCACTGTGCAGAACTCGCGAAATGCGTTTTCTCTTGTGGCCAGTAGTGTGTGTTTGTAGTGGTGATAGGCGTGGAGGTACTCAGCCTTGCGTTCGGGGAAATTGACTGGTCTACCCGACAGACGATTACGCAATCTTCGGACCTCCTTGCGAAGGTCAGTCAGTTCTTGCGTCCAGTATTTGGTTGGATCTTCATTTCGATTGACTCGTCGGCGAGGAATCGTCCGGTCAGCTATGTTAGCGATTGTTGTTGTGTAGAGTTGTTGAATGTATTCGATTTGTTGTGCGTTTGCGATATTTGCGACTCTATGCGCAAAGTAAGGCTTGAATTCTTCCAAGTGTTGGTGAAAAGTTGTCCAGTCGGCGCGGCGGGTGTTGTATGGCCGAGAGTGTGTCCTCTGATCTTGCGGTGGTCTTCTGATGCGGATCTTGAAGGTTATGTATTTGTGGTCTGAGAGTGATGGCTCGTCCAGTACGCGCCAGGCGGAGATGTGCCGCACTAGCGCGGGGGTAACGGCAGTGAGGTCAATGAACGACTCCGCTCCGGTCGATTGGTGTCGGTAGGTGGCGCTGTTGCCTTCATTCAACGGGTGGAGCTGTTTGCCTGCAACGTAATTGGACAGCTCTATCCCCCGGGTGTCCTCTTCGGGACTGCCCCAGGAGTAGGAGTAGGCATTAGTATCTATGGCGATACAAACCGGGTATTGAGTAGAGTTGAGAGCGACATCTAGTTGATGAATGTCTGGAGCGTTGCTATGGCGATGCCGGGGCTTGCCGGGGTGATATGCGGAGATGAAAGTGTAAGAGAAGTCGCGCGACGAAATGGTTGCCACAGTGATGTCACGATTGGAGATGTTCTCGTGGTGAAACATAGAGTACGTTGTGTTCACTAACACAATGGCTGTTCGAGGCGTGCCAGGTGATGCGGCGACATCGAAGCCCGTAGTGGACAGATTGGAGATCCCGTTCCCGTAAGTGTTAGGTTCTTGCAACAGCAAAACGTCGTATTTTCGTTGTTGTGCGAGTTGTATGATTTGAAGTGTCGCGGCGAGTGATTTGTTGAGGTTGACCTGGACGACTGTGAGCGAGTGATTCGGTGGTCTGGTCTGCGCGGGAGTTTGACTAGCCATAGTCGGTTCTCAGGAAGTCGGCTCGCTTGTAGCGCTCGAGCAGTGGACACTTGTCGGACATTGCACTGTGACTGCAGTCCAAAGCGGTGTTCTGGTTGGTTGTGTTCTCGGCGTCGCAATTGCCGCACTTGATGAGTGTAGCGTCGGCTTTGTTAAGACAGTCTTTGAAGGCGTGCTCTTCGGCGCAGTAGCTGCAGACGGTCTTCTTTAGGCATGTCTTCTTGAACGTCCCGTCGAGTTGTTTGACGCTTGCGCGGTGGCCGAGGCCAAGACAGTTGTAGCAGCGCGTGACCAAGATGTGGTCATCAACGCGGAGCATCTGCTGGTCGAAACGCAGACGTTGCATTTGAATGAAAAGTTTGCGTATTTGAGGCGGAACTTCGATCACTACATTAACGTTGCTGTTTTTGTTTTCCTTAGTGTGGAAAACTGGTCTGACGGAGCGGCGGAAAGTCATGTAGTCCGGAGTGATGGTTCGGATCTCGGCATTCTGTGTATGCAGAGTGTGGAGCAGTTCTTCGTCTTTTATGGTCTTGGGGACTCCGAGGACAATGATCCTCGGGTTTCGCTTCTTTGGCTCCCTGACGGTGTACGCATCAGTGAAGCGCTTGTCTTGAGCGAGTTTGGCCATCAGCGCAGCCTTGTCTTGCGGCTTCTGTAGCGCAACGACAATCTGGCCAGGGACTCGGGGGGAGTTGGTGACTCGGGTAAAACCCAGCCCGAGGTTCACAGCGTCGGCGGAGTGTTTAAGGTCCGATCGGGTGGTGTCGGCCTCTTTGTGCTGCTTTGGGATGACCAGCAGCGGGAAGTCGGGTTGTCGGGCTTGAGGGCGAGACTTCTTGGTGACACTGGAGTAAGTCACGGGCTTATCCAGTGTCTGGGTGACTGTGGTTGTCTTCGGCGGTTGTTGCGCTAGTTGGGCGATAGTGGGCAGCACCTTCTTGTCGATCAGCTGCTCAAGGCGGTCGATGCGGTGAGCCTGATCGGCGAGGATGCGTTCAGCCACGGTCTGGCCATGCATGGCGGCTGCGGCGGCTTTTGAGGCTTCGGCGGCAAAATCAAGAGCGCGTTGAAAGTAGCCCTTAAACTCGAGAGCGCATTTGGGCAGTTTGCCTGAAGAGCCGCGACACTCCGCGGACACCCAGAAGGTCTCGAACTCCTTGCGGAGACCCACAAGAAGGTCGCTGTCGTGAGTTTGGTGGACGTGCGGTGGTGCGGTGGCGCCAGGAGGTACGTTTGCGCTGCTGGTGCTTTGAGAGCTAGACGTACTTGTTGGTCCGCTCATCGCTGAGGTTAGTGGTGGCGCTGTGAGTAGCGTTGTTGATGCGCAGTGAGCTGCGCAGAACGCCTATAATGGCGAACAAAGGCTTTGGTCACCGATCGAAAAATCGGTGATTCTGGCCAAACTGTCGGCGGTTTCTGGTCGAACTTTCGGAGGTCGTATTCTCGGAGTGTTCATACACAAAATGAGACCAAAAAGAGCACTTAAATCGAAGCAGAAATAGCACAATTCAATGAATTAATAGGAGCATATAAATATGCGACTGCACTCACTGAACGCTAGGGTTCGATCAGTTCTGTTCTGGCAGTCAACCAGAGCAGTCGCATTTTTCGTGCTCCGCGGGACGACCTCTGGTGGATTTTTCTTCAAGTGAGTTTTCCACTCGAATTGTGCGACCGTTCGGCTCGAAAGCTGACCACCAACTGAACTTATTCTACATCAATTACGTCGCGCTTTCGTTTCTTCGGGATTTTGACTTTTCCGCCCCTCTAACGCCCGAGCGCCATCTGGCGGTCGCGCCGCAACTCATTGCCCGTCGCGTCACCTTTCACTTCGCGCACCTACACCTGGTATCGCCATCTGGTGTCCGTGGGTAAGTGCCGCCCTCTAACGCTGTCTGTCCCTTCTGCTCCCTGTACTGTCCCAACGCCTGTGCTACCATCTGTCGGAGAGAAGACAACACTCGTCTTTCGCGCCTCCAGCACCAGTCGGCCCATCTTTCGACGGAAAGTACGCCGCCGACTCTTCGGCGATATGGACCGCACGTTCACCGACGACATGAACGTCGACGAGTCGCTCACTGCCGAAGATCTCGACCGATCCCTAGAGATCGAAGACTTCGACGACGACGACTACGCGCGCCCGCCGTCCAAGTTCAAGCCGACATCGACCGAAGACGACGCCGCCTCGACCACTACGTCAACCGTCGCTGACGGCAATTCCGAAGACCTCGACACACTCTTCCGCAAAACCTACGACCTGATCGGCCGCTCGAAGCTCTCTGCGCCGCAGAAGAAGCTCATGAACGAGCGCTTCCAATTCGTCGCCGGACATCTCCGATACCTCGAGAACGAGAACTCTCGTCTCCGGCAATACGCGCGATTTGCGTCGACCTTCGCCACAGACATCGCCGTAACGCGTAAGGCTGTGATCGGAATTGAGAAGGAGATCACCGGCGTTGTAATCCCCACTCTCACCGCCCAAACTCAACGGAAACAGCACGAGCCCTCTAACCAATCAAGTGCTCCAACACTTGGCGCTCCACCGACCTTCGCCCAAGTCCTCGGCAGAAAGGCTCCTCGCAAGCCGTCTACCAAACCTGACTTTCCGATTTTCATTACCGGCAAAAACAAACAGACCGGCAAAGTCACGAAGACCGACCTCCAGTCCTTCGTTGATCCGAACTCTATCGGCATCGGCATTCAAGGCTGCCGCACTACCTTCGACGGCCGCGTAGTCGTCTCAACCGAGACTGAGACTCAACGCCAAACCTTGCTCGACCGTCTAACAAAAGACCGAGCCTTCGCCTCCAACTACGAATGCCGTCAACCCAATAAGCGCAGACCCCGTTTACTCGTCGCTAGAGTACCGGTGAAGGACGTACATGACGTCCCCATTAAAGACGACCGGCTCGCGACCCTCCTCTACGACCAAAACCCGGATCTGCATTCGCTTTATGCCGACCAATCCGCCTTCGTCTCCGACATCAGGTTCGTCTTCCACTCGAAGCCGTCGAAGGACGATCGGACTAACGTAACGGTCGAAGTCTCACCCAAAGTCCGCCAAATTCTCCTCAAGTCTCCGCGCCTCCGAGTCGACTGGCAGATCTGCGACATCCGAGACCACGTCCTCATTACGCGGTGTTTTAACTGCTGCGGATTCGCCCACCGTTCGTCCCGTAAGAAAGATGACGGAACTTCGGAGAAGCTATGCAAGAAGACAATGGCATGCAGTTTCTGTGCCGAAGCCCACGCGTTCAAAGACTGTCAGCATAAGGACGACCCCTCCAAGGCCTGCTGCACCAACTGTAAGGCGGACTCGATTACGAAGAAAGACCCGCGCATATCCTTCAACCACTCCGCCCTCGACGACCGATGCCCTCACCTTAAGCGCTACATCGACGCCGCAATTACTAGAACCGACTATGGCTGCTAACCGCAACGGTAACCGACCGAAGCCATCTCTAAGCATCGTTCAAGTCAATCTCCACACCGCCATCGCCGCCTCCATCTATTTTTCGAAATTCTGTGCGGACAACGACGTCGATATCGCCCTCATTCAAGAACCTCATGTCTCGGATGGAAGAGTCGCAAGTCTTACCGGTTTCTCTGACATTTGCTACTCGGCCGGCTCCCCTCGAACTGCTATCGCTCTTCGCTCTACCACTTTTTCCGCTCTCTTTCTCGCCCACCTGTCCGACGAGAACCATACGGTAGTTTCGGTCAGTAGTCAAGCCGACAAACTCACGTTTATCTCCGCCTATCACCCACCGAAACCCTCAAACGCAGCGGAGATCGCCAAGTTAGCGGCAATCACCTCGCATCTGAACCGCTCAACTCTCTGCATAGGCATCGATTCAAACGCGAGATCGACTGCGTGGGGCGATCGCCTAGATAACCCGCGAGGAATCGAATTCTTCCGCTTCATTAACGCCTCGGGCCTCTACTGTCTCAACGACGGACTCGAACCGACATTCGTTCGTTCAGACGGCGCGCAGAGCTTCATTGACTTGACCATAGTTGGACCTTTTCTCGCACCCCGAACAACAGACTGGGAGGTTTTGACGGAGATAAACCTCTCAGATCACCGCTATATTTCGTTCAAGATATCGCTGAGAGATATACCGCAAAACCAACGCACGTACTCCCGCAAATTCAACACTCGGCGGGCAGACTGGGACAAATTTTCTGAGTATCTCCGGTCCTATCAATCATCGCTCAGATTGCTTATCTCCGAAATTTCTGACATCGATCGGGCAGAAACCGCCGCCATATCCCTCTGCTCGGCCATCGAATTTGCCGCCGACAAGGCAATACCCCGTAGACGCCTCGGAATTCGGTCGGGCATTTGGTGGACCCCTGAGCTGACCAATCAGAAGCGAGTCGTCGCTAAGCTCCGCCGCACGAAAAACAGAAACCCCGGTTCGCTACTCCATCGATCGGCATACATCGCGGAATTCAACCGGTATAAGACTTCGATAATTCGCGCTAAGTCTGCGTCCTTCCGTGACTTCTGCACACGAGAGTCTGAGAAGGACCCCTGGGGCCTTCCCTATCAGATGTGCCGCCTGAAACGCCGCCACAAGACCGCTCTGAAGGCTATCGTAAAAGCCGACGGCACTTATACGGCCGACGAAACGGAGACTCTCGGCCTGCTTTTAAGCGGGCACTACCCGAACGACTGCGCCGCCAACGACTCTGACGACCACGCCCTACTCCGCGCTTCGGTCTATGTTCTGCCGGAAACCGACGACGATCCCGATTTTACTTACGCGGAAGTAAGAGCCACCATCTACGGCATGGACACCAGCAAAGCCCCGGGCCTGGATCTCGTCACGGCCGACATTCTTCAACGGGCATTCGAATCTCTGTCAACCGAAATCGTTACGTTCTTTAACCGCTGTCTCGCGGTGGGTTGCTTTCCGGGACGATTCAAGAGAGCCCTGGTAACGTTTATCCCGAAGCCCAACTCTTCGGCAATTGAAACGCACAAAGCTTTTCGCCCAATCTGCCTTCTCCCCGTTATCGGCAAAGCTCTCGACTCGCTCCTCATTAAGCGCATCGGTTGGCGAATGCATACCAATCACCGCTTCGACCCTCGACAGTTTGCCTTTACTCCGCAAACCGGCACAATTCAAGCCATACTCTCTCTTCTGTCAACGGCAAGACAGGCAATTGCTGACGGCCTGCACGTCTGCCTCGTTTCGCTGGATATCGAAGGCGCTTTTGACAACGCGAAATGGTATCAGATTCTCGCCCAACTCAAGTCCAAGGGGTGCCCGCGTAATTTCTATCGGTTAGCGCTGCACTACTTCTCCGACAGACATGTAGTCGCAGAGTCCGAGTCAACCTCCGTAAGCCGCGAACAAACGCAGGGTTGTATGCAGGGTACCCCGTCCGGTCCCGTCTTTTGGAACGTTCTGTTCGACAGTGTCTTCGACATCCCTTTCGACACCGGCGTATTTCTGCAGCCATTCGCCGACGACTCGCTGCTGATCGTAACCGGGCGGTCTATAGCCGAGCTCGAACACCGTGCGAAAACAGCTCTTGACCTGATACTCGATTGGAGCCGACGCGTTGAACTCCGCTTCAACGCATCAAAATCTCAGGCCCTCTACCTCGGCAAGTCGGGCATCAAAGCTACGCGGAGACCGACCGTCAGGCTAAACGGCCAAATAATCAAACACTCAGACACACTCAAATATCTTGGCGTAATTCTCGATCGAAAGCTCAACTTTGGCGAACATATCGCATACGCCTGTTCAAAGGCTAGAGAAGCCCTCCAGAAACTGTCCCTCATTGCGCGGTCCACTTGGGGCATTGGACCGACATCTATGCGCATTATTTACAACGGAGGCATTGAACCGATGCTCTTCTATGCGCTGCAGTGTTTTGCCGACCGAGCTATCCTCTACAAGAACCTCCGCAAACTCCGATCGGTCCAACACCTCGCCCTTATGCGCGTAACGAAGGCTTACCGAACATCTTCGACGGCGGGTCTGTGTGTGATCGCCGGCCTGACTCCAATCGATCTTCGCATTCAGCAGATCATCGCGTATTCGCATATCCGTGACGGGATACCACCGACAAACCCACTTCTCCGCAGTCGCTATAATTGCCTCATTGACTATCGGCAAATAGAGCGCAGAGTCAGACATTTTGACCGCCTGCACCCCGCCTTACGACCGACTATTCAGACAGGAATTGTCGAGACTAGTCACCACATCTACACCGATGGGTCAGTTTTTGCCGACGGCGCAGCTGCCGCGTATTGCGTATATACCGGCGGAAACCACGCCTTCGAGCAATCTTTCGCGCTTCACCCAAACGTCTCACCTTTCCAGGCGGAGCTCTATGCTCTCCTCTGCGGCATAATCTATGCGTCAAATCGCCTCAACTCCTCCGTAACTCTTTGGACAGACAGCGCAACAGCTCTGGCAGCAATCGGCAACTTCAACTCATTTTTGCCGATTGTTTGCGCAATTCATCGCCGCCTTCGACAACTCACCGACAACAATATCGCCGCACACTTCGCGATAGCGACGGCACAACAGGGCAGTACAGGTAACTCTAGGGCGGACAGTTTAGCGCGAGCACACCCCCGGACAGACATGAACTTCCGCTACGGCGCCGTCCCGATAAGCTTTTTCAAATCTCGCGTTCGAGAGAAACTCCGCGCAGATTGGCAGACGCAGTGGACGGCCGAAACCAAGGCTCCACTCGTGCATGAATTTTTTCCGCTAATTTCCGGCAGATTTGCGCTAAAATTTTTCTCCGCAGATTTTTTCCTAACGCAGTGCATGACGGGACATGGGGCTCACACCGCCTACTTACACCGGTTCCGCCTCTCAGCGACACCTCTTTGCGCTATCTGTTTGGTCGACGACAGCATCAAACACCGCCTGTTCGACTGCGTGGAATTCGAGACTGAGCGCCGAAGTTTGTCGACGGCCATCAACCGCGTCGTCTCGCGCGCAACACCGCTTAGCGTTTTTGTTTCATCGCCTGAAGTTTTGCGAGCCTTCAGGGCCTACACTCACGTAATCTGCGCCAAGAGACCGCCGGATATCTCGAGCATCGCGTCTACACTGCCGTCAGACATCGCGTACGACAGTCGGTCAGACGACTCGGACTGGTGAGGCCTGCGACGGACGGTTCCTCTCCGCTCTCAACTGCCGACAAATTCTGCGTGTTTTTCGCTCACCGACCCATCTCTTCGCTCGCCGGCGTCTTACCGCCCAACACCACTACCACCGCCTACTACTACCATATAACGTTATGAATACTTTTTTGATGTTAAGAACCAATACAGCCGGGACTTAGTTTTTTTTTCGCTCAATTTTAGGAATTTTTACATGTAAAACCGCTTTTAATCTAGTTTATTTTAATTGTAATTGTTTTTATCTGTTAGCCTAACTATAATTAACTATATTTTTAACATTAATTTTAACTTAATTCTAATTATACTAAATTTACAGCTATTTTAAATATTTCAAAATTTGAAAATCCCGCCCATTCGGTCTCACATGTATTCGGGTTCGCAGACCATCGAGTATCGCGAACCCAGGTCAATTAAATTTTGATAATAAAACTCATTTGAACCAGTACCACACCTTACCATGCTAACACGGTTTTGTACAGTACATTGCCATTGTACAGTACAATAGTAATGTAC
>JAQIXC010000992.1:0-17716 GCA_034697605.1 Metabelba pulverosa
AGTGATTCGACTGATTGTCGAAAACAATCACTAAATGGACGCGACTTTCGATGCGATGAATGTCTGAAGAGATTCAACAATAAATCGAATTATTTGAGACATAAGTCGATTCATTCGTCAGTCAAGCGATTCGTTTGCAATGAAAGCGATTGCGAGAAACGCTTCACTCGAAGCGATGGTTTGAAAGAACACATCCGGAGAAGTCATTCGACTGCAAAGGCAGTGAAACAGGCGTTCGAATGCAGTGAATGTGTGAAGAAATTTCGATTTAATTGCGATCTAAAGAGACACCAATTGAGTCACTCGGGAGTGAAAGCATTCGAATGCAATGAAACCGATTGTGAGAAACGATTCAACAGATTCTACACATTGTTAGTACACATCCGGAGATGTCATCGAAACCATCGGCCGTTTGGCTGCGATTACAGCGAATGCGATAAACGCTTTAAAACGAAATACGATTTGACGTCACATCAGACAAGCGTTCACTCGAATCGACGCCTTTTTCGATGCGATCGTCAAGACTGCGGAAAGACATTCAAACGAAAATCAGATCTCAGTCGACATAAAGCGCGTCATTTCGGAGACAAAGCATACGTTTGCAGTGAAAGCAATTGCGAGCAACGATTCGCCGATAAGTCGAGTCTGCGCTTGCATTCAAAGCGAATCCATTCGAATGCGAGAGATTTTCAATGCGATTTCGATGAATGCAATAAAAGATTTAAAATCAAATCCGATTTGATTTTACATCAGAAGAGGATTCACTCGAATCGACGCGACTATCGCTGTGATTATAATGAGTGCGAAAAGCGATTCAACACGAAATCGAGTCTAACGACACATAAACGCATTCATTCCGCAATCGAAGCATTGAATTGAATTGAATTGAATCAACGCTTTCGTCACAAACGGAATCTGGAAATACACGCGAAAACGTATTCGAATTAAGTGTCGAAACAAAATTAATTATTTTTTTAAATTAAAACATTGTAGTTAAAATACACCGACATTTCAAGTGTGCAGTTGTAAAATTGCTACTTTTGTTTCGATATTTTCGTAGAATATAATATTGCAAAATAATCCGTTCCTTTTGTATAATATGGACTTCTGTTTACAATTGTATTTGTTTATGAACATGTGTAAAATTAAAACTATTCATGATAGATCTTTGTTATTTTAGCAAACATTTAGTTATCGAAGAATATAGAACTCAGTATTGCCGGGAATGTTGTGTTGTAGTGCACTCTGAGGTCCACCCGCTTCGACGAGTAGGACATTAGCGCTCAGGTCTTCACTCAGTTGATGCGCGATAACACCTCCGACAGTGCCGGCGCCAAACAGTATATAGTCGTATATATCGTTCCATTAGATACTACCGGCGATTACAGCCTGTTATCCAATGCATACATCGATTACATTACAGACTATCGCCGAATCCGGTTTAAAATTGCAACATACAGTGTGAGACAGAATTAACATGCCAATCTCGATTTGTATTGTTATGTGCAAAAGTCACTAAAAGTGCAGAAAAAATTGGAAAGCGATAAAGGACATCGAGCTGAACTTAAATATATCAAATATATCTTTGTATGTCATGTGGTTCATCCGCTAGGGGGCGTTAAAGTCAAAAATAAAAAATCAATATGACACATGTTTTTAGATTAATTTCGACATGCTGAATCGAATGGCGATAGTTAGAATGCTCTATCACTAATCGTTTTTGAAATATGACATGTTTTATACACTAGAAAATAATATAATTGCATTTTAAAGGTAATTCGTGCTTTAAGACGTAATTAATAAATTAATAATACATTTATTTTATATTTTTATAAAATATTGAACAAAAATTTTTAATTATATACTAGTAAATTAGTAATAGTATACTAATAAATTACTACGTTTATTATCATTAAAATAAATAATTAACAATTAAACGTTTTATGGTGGCGAGAAATCTGCGTATGTATTTCTACAATTAAACACAACAATATTAATACAATAAGAAATAGAATGATAAATTTTACACGGAATAATATTTGGCAAAAATATATTTATAAATTCGAAATACATGCCTACAAATATCTAGAATGTAGAAGTAATGTATAATTCAAAATTGATATTATAATTAGATAAATAATTTTCAGGATAAAAGTAATAATTTTTGTAGCAATTCTAATGTCTAAACATTTATTTCAAATGTCTTTTCATGTGTTGCTTGAGATTCGACGTCTGAGTGAAGAGCCAATCGCAGTCCGAGTGCTCGCAAACCAATACTTCGAGTCCGCTGTGAATGCGCTTATGAATCGTTAGCTGCGATTCGCGTTTGAATCGCTTTTTGCAGTTATTATAATCGCAGCGAAAATCGCGTCGATTCGAGTGAATGTACTTATGATGTGATCGCAAGTCTTCTATAGTTTTGAAGCGTTTATCGCAGTTCTCGTAATCGCATTCAATATTTCTGTCGTTCGAATGGCGCTTCGAGTGCAGTCGAAGGCTCGCCTTATCGGCGAATCGTTTCCCGCAATCGGTTTGACTGCATTCGAACGGTTTGACTGCGAGATGAGTGCGTTTATGTGTATTCAGCACTGATTTGCTTTTGAAAGTCTTTCCGCAGTCTTTGTGATCGCAGCGATAGTCGCGCCGATTCGAGTGAACGGTAGTCTTGTGTGCATTCAAACAGGTTATGGTTTTGAAGCATTTATCACATTCGCCGTAATCGCATCGAAACGGCATTACATTCGAGTGTTTTATTCTCCAATGGTATCCAAGACTCGAATGACTGACGAATCGTTGCTTACAATCGCTTTCAATACAAGCGAACGGTTTGTCCGACATATGAATGCTTTTATGTCTCTTCAGATCAGTTTTCGTTTTAAATCGCTTTCCGCAGTCGTTGTGATCGCAGGGAAAGTCGCGTCGATTCGAGTGAACAGTAATCTGATGTGAAGTCAATTTCCATTTCGTTAGAAAGCGTTTATTACATCCGCTATAATCGCAAGCAAACGGCCGTTCGTTTCGATGTCTCCGCATGTGATCAGATAAATGCGATTTCCGAACGAATCGTTTTCCGCAATTCGTTTCATTGCATTTGAATCGTTTGACTCCGGAGTGAATCAATTGGTGAGTCTTTAGCTCGTATTCAATGATAAAACTCTTCACACATTCACTGCATTTGAATGGCTTTTCATTCGTATGACATCTCTGGATGTGTTGCCGCAGATTGTGGTGTCGTTTGAAACGCTTATTGCAGTTCTGATGATTACACGCGATTGACGCGTCCGAGTGACTCAGTTTGTGTTGTCTGAGACCCGATTTGTTTCGAAACCGTTTCGAACATCGATTGCATCGAAACGCTCGACAATCACTCGACTCACTCGTCGATTGATTTGCACTCAATTCACGTGTTTTGCCGTCAATTCGACACAAATTCGTGTCAATATATGCAATCAATTCACTCGAAAAACTCGATTCAGTTTCGAAAACACTTTCCGACAAAACATTCGCTTTTTCGCACAATTCACTCAAATGACTCAATCGATTGAATACATCAAACAGTTTATTGGAATTTCGATTCAGTTTGTCGACTGAACTCTGCATTGAATTCATATTTAATTCAATCACTAATTCGGTTAACAATTCAAATGAGCAATAATTGAGAGAAAAATGAAGTGAAAACACAAATCGATTCAATGCTTAAGAAATCGGTTCTAAAAATAATTAGAACTCAAAACACGTTTTAATGCATACAATGCGTAGAAAGCGTTACTTATTTTTTGAGATAATCAAACCCTTTTTGAAAATCAAACTACACTCATAGATAATTACCTGATACTAAAAACAAAGTAACATGACAATTTTTGTTTACTTTTAAAAAAAATTTATCACCAATATTAATTTATTCTATTTATTATTAAACTCAGTTTAAATTCAGTGAAAATCACAAAAATATTTGCTCACTATAAATGTACAGGTGTTTTGAATTAAGTAAACTTTGCGAATCTAGTCGTACGTCGAGTGTGAGTATTGAGTGAAAGTTGAGAACGCATTGCGACCACAGCTCGAGTCCAGCACCGGGTCCCCCAACTCGATCTCAGACCAAAATCTGCTCAGATTTACACATTTATGATTTTTCGGTTCCCGAAACAAAGATTTCTCTAAGATAAGATTTTCAAGTTAGGACAAATCTTACCATGAAAAACATCCTAAGACCAGACTAAAGACAAACATAAGATGTTTTGGTTTCCCAAAATTGTAAACATTGTAAAAATATCTCAAATTCGGATTATATTTTAAGAGTGCTTTAGTGTAGTCTTAAATCTAAATTTATCAATAGTTTCAATGAAATTAAGCTGTAAATGCATTTAAAACTACTAATAATTGAATTATTTGTTTATTTTCTAATCACTAACTATTTCAATACTTTTGGTGCAAAACAAATACCAATTCATCAACAAATCTACTCAAATCGCGCAACAAAACACTCGACTTAAATCTCGTGATTAGATTAACAATTTGATTATTAATTATTTAAAAAATTAATATTTTATAAAGATTTCTACATTTATATGATTAATGTACTTCAAAATGCAAGTCTAAACAGAATTGGCGGCCATTTGTCAAAAATGGGTCTTAAATTTTAAGATTTAGCCCTAAAGATAGGATTTCTCTTAACTTTTTTCAGAAACACAAAAAATCTTAGGATAAGATGTGTCTTAACTCCCAGATCTTATCTTACGATTTATCTTAAAGTAAGGATAATGTTCGGGAACGAGCTGCTGAACCCGATATCATAGACGCGTTTAGTGATTGCAAAAGTTTTTCACTCGAATGCAATCGAATACTCATTGAGTCTAACGTTTCAGACCCTCTCCTCCCCAGCACTTGTACTCTTCGACTCTTGACTCTACGGCCGACTCTAGAGGTAATGACATTAAAATAATAATCAATAGGATTATAAATAGTATAAATAATGATACACAATGTACATGATATATTGGTTAAAATTCAATTCAATTCAATTCAATTCAATTCATATTTTTGAGTGCTAGCCGTCCCGCTATTGCAGGATGTTCTTGGCAGTGCACTGGGGGAGCAGGCTAACTTTTTTTCAGTTTTTTGCCTCGAGAGGGACGCGAAACCTCGATCTATTGCACTCAGAGTATACGCGTTAGCATCTGAGCTACGCTCGACCCCTAAAATAAATTGATTAGTGAAAACAGTGCGGCTCTGATCGACAGTCCGAACCAAATGCCGAAAAGCGCCGACAGATTAGACACCAATGATATGAAAGAGATTAGCGGCGAGTGTTCGATGAGCTGATCCGGAAAGCGGTTGTGTTTAACGGTAATACCGGCGCTCATCGACGCACTCGACAACCGCTTTCGATCACTAACTTTAAAGTTGTAAAATCGATTCAAACAATCAACAGGACATAACTCTTTGCACAGATCCATTCTTGATGTATAAGTGCTAGTTGAGCATTTTCCTAAATTTTTATAATTTAATGAACAAAAATAATTTTCTGAATTATTTGCATAAAAGTCTTTTCGTAATAATAATTTAGATATTTGTGAAATGCATTTGCGATTACACTGTTGTTCTAAATAATGTAGAAAACAGTTAAGAATACAATCGCTTCGGGTTTCGACGCGACTGTCGCCGCCGTCCGTCGCATACGTACGACAATCGGTCGCATAATTCGCGAATCGATTCGTTTGTATTTCACTGAATTCAATGCTTGTGTTAAAACCCATTGATATTACTTTGGTCGAGTAGTACGATGAGTAGGGTAAATTATGCGGGTTATGCACCGATATGTATAGAGCACTGGACTTTTTACTATTCCAGTACAATGTATACGGAAACCAATTTGGGTTATGTTTTATATGGATTTCAAATCTACGCCAATCTATTGCCAAATTTTGCCATGTTTGATTTAATGCGCTAAAGAAGGTAAAACATTTGTGGCTTTGAAAATAGAAAGAATGCGTTTCTATGGGTTTGTAGTCAACGAAGTGTCGATTATTTGCGTCAATCACTCGAACGTATGAACTGCTGTTCAATGCGTTGAACGGATTGTAACCGAAATTATTGAATAATTCTTGAATTGAATTATTGGTTAATATAAAATCAATTTTTTCTGACAACTCATTAAACTGTTTTGTGTTAAAATAATCTTGCTTATTTCTTAAATAGATTGTATAATTTGGATAATAATTCGCAAAATCACTGGCTTTTAGAAACATAGGAAAGCATAGCGTAATCGCCGGTAGTGTCGGGTATTTGATTCGTTCGATTCGTATCAATACTATTGGTTGCCGTTTAAAGTATGCACATAATAACATGGTAGTTTGATATGAAAAGCCTATTATGCAACCAAGCATAAATACATATTTTAGCCATAAACTAAGCAACTTGTTGTTGTTTACGTGCTTGGCATATTTAATGTTTTTATTGCAAATTGTTAATACAAAATAACCTAGTTTCAGCGCAGAATATGCAAGCCAAAATCTTAGCAGGCCGTAGAAGTTCAGTATAAATGACATAAAATTTAATGTTGATGCATGGCTAATTATTATGTCAAATTGTTTGCTATGCCAAATAATAAAAACTTGCATGTTTGTATCCGTGTATTGCGAACCGATATAATCTACATTTAATTTTATGTCAAATATATATCGCGTTTCCAAACAACTTGGCGCACATCTAGTGTAACATAATTTGGTAATTTTTTCATGATAATTATTGTCGTTTTTCGTCATGCTAATATTTGAACAAAATGTCTCATTTAGCTTAAAATATTCTTCACGGTAAATTAGGTTTGGCAATATTGGTATGCATTTTAATAACAATTGTTTCTGTGTATTTTTGATTACACACTTATAGATACAATCGGTTCTCGTATTCGTATGACTATAGCTGTCGTCCGACGCATACGAACGACAATTGCTTTCATACGGCGGCGGCAATCGACGGGTTATTACTGTATTGAATGTAATTAACTTATAAATTCCAAATGGGATTCGAACGTAATTTTCGTTATTAGAAAAATCGGGAAAATCTTCGGTCGAATGAATTGAAACTAATAAATGATTTTTGTTTAGATTGTGTGCATATAATAAGTTATATCGTTTTAAAATAATTTTCAAATTCCAAAAATATTCCGTATAATTAAGTATCTTAGTAAACATGGTAGAACACATTTGTAGTTTATTATTCATTAAAATAAAGTAATTCGAATATTTGGTCTTATTTGCATAATTGATATGTTTATTAATTATAAACTTTTTATTCTCAAAATATAAGTTTTTATAATAATTGAAATTTTTGTTAATGTATAAATCATGAAATTTTGTTAAGTTTTTATGAATTTTTTTATTTAATGTTTGATTTAAATAAATATTTACTGAGATATTGTTGGAAACATGTTTGTATTTCTTATAGGTATTACGATATTTCGGGAATCTTATCGCGTATTCAGTGATCGCTGTCGTAGTGGCGAAACAGACTGTAATCGCAGGTATTTTCCTCGACTTCAAGCGATCGATACGAGTGTTTACTACTGTTTTGCCGCTCATATACTCAGCAAACAATACAGTGGTTTGATATGCAAATCCGATTATAGCCAAAAATAAAACTAAATTGACTTTATTTTTAAATAATTTTTTGAAATACTTTATTAGGTGGAATTTTTCTCTTGGTCGAAAATAAGCTTGATGAATCATTTCAAATCTTGTTATATTAATTGACAATTAACATATACAGATATATAGTATAGATATTAGATTATTTAAATAAATATTAGTGTTTATTTCGATATACTGTATATGTTTTCATAACAAAATTTGATTATATTACAAAGTATAATATATTAAAATAATTTGTAGTTATTTTATACGATAGATACTCTCATAACACTATTAAAATGAAATATATTCGTTTTTTCATAAATTATATATAAAATATAATGTATATATTGTAATTATATTCATTCATTATATACCTGTACATTTTATATTATTTTATATTTCTAACATTAATTTTTATAATAAAAATAAAAGCAGGTATGATATTGATACATTACATTAATTTGATTGTTTTATATAAAAAATTAATTTATTTTAAAAGCAATTTGTATTATATAAAAGTCTAAGATAATAGACTTTTGATACAAATAATTTAGAAAATATTTTATACTTTTATGCATTAATATAATGTTTTACCAATTATATTGATTAAAATATATTCTTATGGTTGTTGTCAAACAATATTTAATAGAATATATTAATATAGTATATCGTAATAAGTATTTTTAACTTATAGCGATCGCAAATTATTTGCTTCAAAAATTATTTTTTTAAACCATATTTTAAAAAATCAGAAAAATTATAAATAGCATTTTGTATACATTCACATTTATATAAAATTAATATACTGAAATATGGAATGTCAATTTCTTCTTTTATCAATTTTCTAAACTCACCTTCTTGATTAACAAGTACTCTTAATTAAATTTATAAATAGTATTGTTAATTTTACTCAGTACATCAGTACAGAATAATAAATGCTTCACATAGAATCCAATGTAAAGGTTTTAAAATGTTTATAATAACAAAAAAGGAAATAAAATCACTTAAAAAATAGTATACAGTATATATTTCCAAGCCTACAATATTATCTAACTAATTTGTAGACAGGTATTTTATATTAATTATTAATAAATATTAATTATTCAACGTTTATCAGTTATTAATAGTCTCTGAGCGCACAGGTAGTCGTGTCTGACAACCGCTTTGCGGATCAGCTCTGAGAACACTCGCCGCTAATCACAAACATTTCGTTCGCATCGAATCTGTCGGCAATTTTCGGCATTTGGTTCGGACTCTCGGCTCGAGTCGTGTTGTTTATATTGGTTTAAATTTTTATACATTTAATAATCTGTTTATAAATAATTTATTTGAATAATAGAAATACAATTGAAGTAAATCGGAGTAAATAATAATAAGTGTGAATTCAATTGAAAAAATAATTCTTATATTTGACAAAAAATTAATTATTTTCTCTTTTAGGAAATATTTTGAATAATAAGATCAAACTTATATTAAAGTCCTAACAACACAACACTAATCCCGATTCGAATGATTCGTTTGAATATGTTGTTTGATATTCGACTTCTGCGTAAAGAGTTGTTCGCAATCGGGATAATCGCAAACCAATACTTCGAGTCCGCAGTGAACGCGCGTATGAATCCGCAGCTGCCGTTCGGTTTTGAATCGTTTATCGCACTTATCGTAATCGCAGGCAAAGTCGGGTCGAGTCGTGTGAATATAGCGCTTATGTGACGCCAAATCCGCTTTCGTTTTAAAGCGTTGACTGCAGTCATTGTGATCGCATTTGATTGGCCTTTCATTCGAATGTCTGATCATATGTTCGTTAAGACACGACTTAAGAGCGAATCGTTTCTTACAATCGGTTTGACTGCAAACGAATGGTTTGACTGCGAGATGAGTGCGTTTATGTGTATTCAGCTCTGATTTGCTTTTGAAAGTCTTTCCGCAGTCTTTGTGATCGCAACAAAAGTCGCGCCGATCCGAGTGAAAGGTATTCTTGTGTCGACTCAAATTGGCTGCCGTTTTAAAACATTTATTGCATTCGCCGTAATCGCATCGAAACGGCCTTACATTCGAGTGTTTTACTCTCCAGTGGTATCCAAGACTCGAATGACTGACGAATCGTTGCTTACAATCGCTTTCAATACAAGCGAACGGTTTGTCCGACATATGAATGCGTTTATGATTCTTAAGATGTGATTGAGTTTTGAATCGCTTTCCGCAGTCGTTGTGATCGCAGCCAAAGTCGCGTCGAGTCGAGTGAACGCTATTTTGATGAGAAGTCAACTCACGTTTCGTTGCAAATCGTTTATCGCATTCATTGTTATCGCAAGCAAACGGTCGTTCGTCTCGATGTCTCCGCATGTGATCATATAAATGCGATTTCCGAACGAAACGTTTCCCGCAATTCGTTTCATTACATTTGAATCGTTTAACTCCCGAGTGAATCAATTGGTGTGTCTTTAGGTCGTATTCAATGATAAAACTCTTCTCACATTCACTGCATTTGAATGGCTTTTCATTCGTATGACATCTCCGGATGTGTTGCCGCAGATTGAGGTGTCGTTTGAAACGCTTATTACAGTTCTGATGATTGCAGGCGATTGTCGCGTCCGAGTGACTCAGTTTGTGTTGTTTGAGACCCGAATTATTTCGAAACCGTTTCGGACATCGATTGCATCGAAACGCTCGACAATCACTCGAAACACGTGTCGATTGATTTGCACTCAATTCACGTGTTTTGCCGTCAATTCGACACAAATTCGTGTCAATACTTGCAATCAATTCACTCGAAAAACTCGATTCAGTTTCGGAAACACTTTCCGACAAAACATTCACTTTTTCGCACAATTCACTCAAATTACTCAATCGATTGAATATATTAAACAATTTACTTGAATTTAGATTTAGGTTTTCCACTAAACTCGTCATTGGATTCATATTTAATTCAATCACTAATTCAGTTAACAATTCAAATGAGCAGTAATTGAGAGAAAAATGAAGTAAAAACACAAATCAATTCAATGCTTAAGAAATCGGTTCTGAAAATAATTAGAACTCAAAACACGTTTTAATGCATACAATGCGCAAAAAGCGTTACTTATTTTTTAAATAATCAAACCCTTTTTGAAAATCAATTTACACTTTAAAATAATTACTTGATACTAAAAACATCAATTAAGAGTAATATTACAATTTTTGTTTATTTTATATAAAATATTATTGCTAAAATATTTAATTAATCTACTTAAATGTAAACTCAGTTTAAATTTAGTGAAAATTACAAAAATCTATACTCACTATAAATGTACAGTTGTTTTGAATTGCGAAAACTTCGCGAACTCGGGCCGTACGTCGAGTGTGACTATTGAGTGAAAGTTGAGAACGCATTGCGACCACAGCTCGAGTCCTGAACCCGATATCATAGACGCGTTCAGTCATTGCAAAAGTTTTTCACTCGAATGCAATCAAACACTCATTGAGTCTAAACGTTTCAAACCCTCTCTTTCACAGGCTGTCAATCACAGCACTTGTACTCTTCGACTCTTGACTCTACGGCAGAGTCTAGACATAAGCCACCTGTATATGAAAATATAAGCCTTATTAATTAAGTTATCTTAATATGACTGTACATATCTAGAACATACATAATATAGTAGACTATTAACATAAATTATAATTTTCGGTTTTGTTTAATTATGACACACTAATTAAATAGCACTTGTGAAATATTTTTCATGTCTAAGTAAACTTTTATAGTAAAATATAAATTGATTTTCAACGTGTTTTTAAGAATTATTATATCCGATTAATATTATTATGAATAATTTTTTAAGTATAAACTATCTTTCATAGGATTATATTAATATTTTAAAACTACTATAAATCTAATTATTACTTACTCGTTAGAAATGGAAAATAAAAATTTAGCAAGCGCAAACATTAAGAAAGATGGTTTAATCTATAATTATCAGGCACATAATTTTAGATTTTACACATTCATATTATTAACATAAATAAATATTGTTGCAATACACTGACAATTGTTAAATTATATTTGTTATTAATATTGTGGTTTATAAATCCTTACTTATATTATAAAAAAATACACATCAAAATACTCGAAACGATATTAGTATTATATTTATTTAATTTAAACCACTAATTATTTGTTAATAAATAAAATTAATTCAGAAATTAACTTAATTTCAAAAGAAATTAATATGGCAAATAATAAATCTGTTATGTTAGCATAATTTAAAAAAAATAATACTAACATTATAAGCAAATTAATAATTGTATTTAAGAGCAAAATAACATAAATATTAGCGTATTACACATTGTCAAGCGTACTGAATATTTCGAACTGAACTTGGTCAAATAGGAGCTCAATGTATTCGCGGTAATAGTAGCGCGAATGTGTTCCCGAGCTATACGGGCTGATTATAACATTCCAATTACGGTCGTAGTGGTCGAGTAGATGCGAGTCCCTGAGTCGGTCGAAGAGGTCGTTGACGATCGCGCAGTAAGTATCGCAGTTCTGAAGCGAGACTTTGCATAAATTGATTATATGATTGCGCTCTCTGTTTGACATATACTTTCGGTCGAGTATTCGATAGTTATTGATGAGATTCCGCGCCTTTCGTATCGTTTGCCACATATTCTGCGCATTCATATCAAATATATTTAATCAAATTCATTAGTAAACTATTATTTAAATATTATTATATTTAAGACAATACTAAAAGAAAATATTAAAATGTCATTCAAAAAGTTATAATATAAAAATAATTTATAAAACTTATTCTACGTGTGAATAACAAATTATTAGGCTATATAAAAAATGCTTTAATTATAATTTATAACAAATACTTAACATAAATATAGTTATTTAATACTTATTTATGCTGTTTATGTTAATGCAAAATCAGTATTAAAGTAATGGTAAACTATTAAAGTATAAAGTTGTTATTACAGATAAACCTCTATAATTTCACACTGTATATTTTCACAACCTCTATATTTTCACCGAAAACCTCGATTCTGAATTAAAACCACAATTCTATATTTTCAATTTCACACAAATATTACAAGCCAGACCATATAAAAAGTGTCTGTGTAATTTCACATTTTGCTTTTATTTGCGAATTTTGCATAAGATTTTATAAAAAGTAAAAATTATAAAATGTTTTGCAAATTACAGTCTGTACCGGTTATAACGTAATCGGATATAACGGAAAACCGCATATAGCGGACCAAATTCTAAAGCACCGGCAGCTTCTATGGGCTTTATAATAAAAATGACCCGTTAATAACGGAATTTTTAATAACAAAATACCGGATATAACGGACTAAATTTTAGCACAAAAACGTAATTTTAACCGCATTTAACAGAATTTTACTATAAATTTCATAAATAAATTACGGATTTTAGATAGTAATGTTTTGCTAAATTTGTTTTGTTGATTCCAGGGTATGTTCTAAAATTTATTTTGTTAAAAATATGCTGCAAACTCAATTATCTATATATTATTAAATTTAAAAGAAATTTGTTATTAAAAATTTAAATATGGGCTCAAATACTATTTTTCATTAAAATTTCCATCAATAATTAAAATACTAAATATTGTAATTTTTAGCCGACATTGGGTTTAAATTAATTTTAGTATTTTCAAAAGTAAGTTATTACTAATGTATATAAATAAATTAATTATTTTTCAGTATTTTATATAAATTTGTAATTAAAGATTGAATAAATGTTTTTATTTAAATAAAAAATTTTTAAGGGAAGTTTTTAGAAGTTTATTCTTAGCAAATCAGGGTTTAATGATAAATTTATCTTATTAGTCTAACAATAAAATGTAAGCATCTATTTTGTTTAAATTAATATTATTTGCAAAATTATATCTCATATAAATTCATTAATAATATGTGAAATAATTTATCAGCAGTATAAAATACTTTTAATATAAAAAGCATTTAATATTAAATTTAAAAAACTACTGGTAAAAATACTGTAATTGCTTTTAATATAAGATTATATTATAAAATTTATACTTATTACGTATACGTATTAATTGTATGTTTATATTAATTTATAATTTTAAATTATATTAATATATTATTATATAATTATCTAATTTGTTTATACTGTATATCCAGGAACAGTATATATAAATACATTACACACTATATAGTAAACTACACAGTAAATAGTTTTAGTACGTAACCGGTTATAACGGAGAACCGGATATAACAGACAAATTCTTAAAGCACCAATGATTCCGTTATTAACGGGATAGACTGTATATGCAAAACATATTCTAGATATTGGTTTAATAAGTAAATTTTATGTGTTAGAATCAGAAAAACTCAAATTAGAATAAATATATTTTTTAATGAACTTCAGATTATAGTTACAAATATATTCAAATTAAGTAATATCTATTATTATATAAATCTCTAATTCAAAGTCATTCATTTAATATATATTCAATAATTTATAACTTATTATTACATAAATAATTAATTATTAAAATTTTTATGCCCTGTATATTTTCACATTCTATATTTTCACACAACCAATATCACGGTACCAACTGTGTGAAAATATAGAGGTTTATCTGTATTATAAAAATAAACTTAATAATTAATAGCAACCTCTGGATTGAATTGGCAGTGGAGCACATGTGCGGCCACTTCTTCTATTCGTAAGTCCATTTGACAGCCATTTGCTGTGAATTCGCACTCAATTTCACGCGTTTCTGCGTTTCGCAGCTTTTCCGACAGTTTCGCGATTTGCGAGTCTTTCGCGCGAATGTCGCGCAGCAGAGCGTCGACGCAATTGTGTGCGACGTTCGCCGCGTAAATAGTATAGCATTTCTCGCACTTCACCGGAGGTCTGAATCTACAGCTGTTCTCATGTTTCGCCAACTCCTCCCGTCGGACGACTTCCCGACAGCCTTTCGATTTGAATACGCATTCGATTCGCATATTATTCAACAAATTGAGAACAAGTCTCGAAGCGGGTATAAGTTTAGTCTTATTCAGCGGTTGTCTATCGTTCGGGCAGTTGTCGGTCAAAAGTAGCCATTCGTTAAGGCATTGCCGGCAATACGTCTGTCGACAGCATTGAGTGACGACTGGATTGACGAACACTTCCAGACATATACCGCACGTAAACTCATCCAACTCTTCACCCGATTTATCAACAAATCGCGACTTCTCTATTCGAGTCATATCAGACATTAATTGAGATATTATACAGTTACTTTTCAATATAACTATTATACTGTAGTTTTACTAAATTAAACTTAGAATACTTTATGTGATAAATAAGCAAACGGATATTAAACTCATCTTGATAAAATACACATACACAGTAACAAGTACAATGAATAAGAAATGAACATTATTGCACTTTTACTTTGAAAATATATACAGTGGAAATTTTTGAATACGATAACCAATATAACCCGTAATAGGTAAGTTTTCAAGCAATCATATTCGAATTTATTAATAAAATAACCTTGAAATTTATTTGCTGATTATCAGTGTAACATTCTATTCTAGAACATTTAAAAAAAAATTACACTTAATTAATCCGATAGATAACTGATTAGATATTAGACACTTTCTTAATATATCAAGTTCAACTCAAAAAATGATTTATTACGACACTAAAAATTATTTTTATATTTAAAACTATCTCTTATTTAACGTTAATTTAACACTGTAATAATATAAAATATAATAAGTGTTAGTCATTCAATCATTGTAAACGTTATTAATGCATTTTAATTATAAGTTGTACTTTAGCATTGTACAAATATCAATTCATACAATTTTGTAAATTTTACGTTGTAAGTCATATTTAATAAACATTACATTTAAAACAAACTGCACATTTATTCTATGTTAAGTGCTATGAAATAAATTGAAGTAAGTTAGTTAATAAAACATTAGTTTTTCACATTATAAATTAAGATATATAGTTTAAAAAGCGTTAAAAAAATTTAATTCAAAAAACGATAAAAACAGCAATAATTTAGTAAAGATTTGTGTTTAAGCACTATTCGGATTCGAATGTCTTTTCATGTGTTGCTTGAGATTTGTCTTCTGAGTGAAGAGCCAATCGCAGTCCGAGTGCTCGCAAACCAATACTTCGAGTCCGCTGTGAATGCGTTTATGTATATTCAGCTGCGATTCGCGTTTAAACCGCTTTTCGCACTCTCTATAATCGCAGCGAAAATCCTGTTTCAAGTGAATGTACTTATGATGTGATCGCAAATCCTCTATAGTTTTAAAACGTTTATCGCAGTTCTCGTAATCGCATTCGACGTCTCGATCGTTTGAATGTCGCTTCGAATGCTGCCGAAGGCTCGACATGTCGACGAACCGTTTCTTACAATCGGTTTCTTCGCATTCGAACGGTTTGACTGCGAGATGACTGCGTTTATGACTATTCAGATCCGACCGACGTTTGAATGTCTTTTCGCAGTCTTTATGATCGCAAAGAAAGTCGCGCCGATCCGAGTGAACCGTATTCTTGTGTGCATTCAAATCGGCTATAGTTTTGAAGCATTTGTCACATTCGTTAGAATCGCATCGAAACGGCCTTTCGTTTGAATGTTTTATTTTCAAATGCAGTCGAAGAGTCGACTTATCGGCGAATCGTTGCTTACAATCGTTTTCAATACAAGCGAACGGTTTGTCCGACACATGAATGCGTTTCTTGTGTTCATTCAAATTAAATTGCATTTTGAATGCCTTTCCGCAGTCTTTGTGATCGCAGCGAAAACTGCGTTGATTTGAGTGAACGGTCTTCTGATGTCCACTCAATTCCCATATTGTAATAAAGCGTTTATTGCAATCGCTATAATTGCATATAAACTGTCGATCGTTTCGATGTCTCCGCATGTGATCCGACAAATGGTCTTTTCGAGCAAATCGTTTCTCACAATTAGTTTCACTGCATTTGAATCGCTTGACTCCCGAATGAGTCGATTGGTGTGTCTTTAGGTCGTATTCAATGACAAAACTCTTTACACATTTACTACATTTGAATGGCTTATCATTCGTATGACATCTCCGGATGTGTTGCCGCAAATTAATGTCTCGTTTGAAGCGCTTATTACAGTTCTGATGAATACACGCGATCGACGCTTCCGAGTGACTCAGTTTGTGTTGATTGAGATTCGATTTGTTTCGAAACCGTTTCGGACATCGATTGCATCGAAACGCTCGACAATCACTCGAAACACGTGTCGATTGATTTGCACTCAATTCACGTGTTTTGCCGTCAATTCGACACAAATTCGTGTCAATACTTGTAATCAATTCACTCGAAAAACTCGATTCAGTTTCGAAAACACTTTCCGACAAAACATTCGCTTTTTCGAACAATTCACTCAAATTACTCAATCGATTGAATGATTCGAATAATTTGCACGAATTTTCATTTAGTTTTTGAACTAAATTCTTCGTTGAATTCATAATTCAATCACTAATTCAGTTAACAATTCAAATGAACAATAATTCGAAGAAAAATCAAATCAAAACGCAATTAAATTCAATGCTTAAGAAATCGGTTCTAAAACTAATTAGAACTCAAAACACGTTTTAATGCATACAATGCGCAGAAAGTGTTACTTATTTTTTTGTTGAGAAAATCAAACCCTTTTCTTAAATCAAATTACACTTAACGATAATTGCTTATTAATAAAAATACATATTAAAAGTAACATCACAATTTTTATTAACTTTCTATAAAATTTTATTATAATATTTAATTAATTTGTTTATGAGTAAACTAGGTTTAAATTAAAAACAAATTACAACACTCTCCACTCAGTATAAATGTACAGTTGTTTTGAATTGTGAGAAAGTTTGCGAACTCGAGCCGTACGTCGAGTGTGACTATTGAGTGAAAGTTGAGAACGCATTGCGACCACAGCTCGTGTCCTGAACCCGATATCATAGACGCGTTGAGTGAATGCAAAAGTTTTCACTCGAATGCAATCAAACACTCATTGAGTCTAACGTTTCAGACCCTCTCCTCTCCAACACTCGTACTCTTCGACTCTTGACTCTACGGCAGAGTC
>JAQIXC010000993.1:0-17709 GCA_034697605.1 Metabelba pulverosa
ATTAGTAAGAAAATAAAAATTGACAATTTATTAAAGTTGAACAAAAATAGTGAAAATTAGCGAAAATTGACAAAATTACCTAACTTTGCATGCTTATAACTTTGGATTTAGCAATCCGATTTTAATGATTTTGGTGTTAAATGAAAGTTTGATATCTTCTTAATAAAATAGCTATATAAATAATAAATCTATCTCTTATCATTTGACCAGGAGACATGGGGTCAGCAAACGTTTCAAAATTTTGTAGTAAATGACCTTTGACCTTACACACCTTAATTCAGTAAAAAACTAGGTCGATGAATGCTTCAATTGAAATATGTATCAATTAATTACCTTGATTAGTTTTTGAGCAGTTCTCGGATACAAATAAACCAATTCATTTGACGGACCCCTTATTATTTAGATTTTACAATAAAAGAATTATCATAATAATATTGCTTAATTAAATTTTCTAGTTTATTTTTAGTTGCTCAATTAGCAGCTAACTAAATTTTCAATTCAATAAAAATTTACACAAGTTACTTTATTTTTTTTAAATTCAAAACATGTTAAATTTAATTATGTTTTGCATATACCTACATATTTTTTAAATATACAGTATAGTATATTTTGTTAGTTAAATAATTTAAATTTTATTGAATCAATTAGCAATTCATGAGAAGTCGTCTACACTCCAAAATTTTTTACAAACTATTCATTATAAAAACAAATGTATAGCTAAAGTATATTTAATATCCTATGCTTAATGAATTCAAATACTGTATAACATTTAATGTTTATTTGTCATTTAACATTATAGCAATTGTGTTACAATCTCAATTTTAATAGAATTTATAAAAAATAGTTATAAATAATTTAAAAATTTCATTAAATATTAATTTAAAACTACAAAAATGATATTTAAATTAACCATTTATTACATTATTGGTAATATTTTAAATCCATATACTGTATAAACATTTAATATAGAATTATACTAAATAAATTTAATAAAATTATTTGTCATTTTTAGTGATTGCTGTAATCGAAAGCATTGAATGTAGGAAATTTTGCGATGCGTTTATTGAAAATAACATGAATATTTCTTACGCATATCGAAGAATAACCGCTGAAAACAGGTATATGTCGTATATATTCATAGATCACGACTATTGGCGACTCAAATATACGGATAACGTGAACGACAACCAAAAGACAGTGAGTCTAGTGTCGGATGAGAGTCACCAAAGCGATTGGTTCGGTAGACAATATTCGGCCGCATTTTCGCTTTGGGATGAGACGTCCCAACAGAGCTTAACCGGTCTTTTAAAAGTATGCATTCGTTTCTATATCTTAAATAAGCAGTATATTAATTGAGATAATTGATGTAAAAGCGCTTTCGAAACGACATTGTGTGGGGCCGCGTCAATGCTAACCTGGCACTCGACGCGAGCAGCTTGCATAATCCAACCGAGATTGAATTTGATGATAGGATATTCAAAACCAATCCACACCTCGCCTTTGTTCCCGACTATGGCTTTGAACGCCGTTTTGTTGTATTTGTATTACAAGACTCGAGGTTTAAATATGCATTGTACTCGTTTGATAAAAACCTAAACGCGAGTGGTAATGCTAAGATGACTCTAGACGGCGAACATCGGCGCAAACCACTGCCAGAATTTCTATCAACATTGTTGCAAGCAGAAACAAAGTTTGACATAATGGCAATTATCGGACAATATAGTCAAAAAGACCATGTTAAAAACAGGGATGTGGGCGGACACGGACTGATCGTTTTGTTTGCCAACGATGACCGCATTGAGTACTGCTATACCAACACAAATAAGTTGAGCGAATCGGTTGGTGCCACTCAAGCAATTAATTGGACAAACTTATAAATATAACCTTATAAAATGACAAATTTACGAATTTACCTTTCTCCTTAGTGCTCCGAATCTAAACGCAAAACACTTATCCAATGCAAACCCCCGACGCCTCCTGATCCTTTAGATTATTGGTGGGTTGTGGTATTAGTGGTCTCTCTTCTTGTACTACTCACGGCGACTGTTATTTGTTTCTACAGTTAGCATGCTTAAACTCTATTTTAAGCAGCTCATTTTTTTTAAAATAAAACTATTTTATTAATTAGAGAAATCAAAACCGGAAATCAAAGGCCAAGACGTGGAACACGAGTCGATTGAAGAGAAGGTTATAACTGAACCGACCGTTGAAATAGAGAACAAACCGCTCGAGAAAACGGAATCAGTCGTCGAATTAGAGGATAAGCCGATCGAAGATCCAGAAGAACCCGAAAATCCGGTCTAATAATTGACTTAATCTTTAAGGCCTTAGCCGTCATAAGGGTCCTCCAACTCTATTAAATTAAATGATATTCTAACTAATTAATCTAAATAGTTTTAACAATGTATTCTATGAGCAAGCCAGAATTTTTGTATTAAGTTAATAAATTATATTTAGCTAAAATTATATGAATACTTCAAATTAATATTTTAAAATTATGTTTTTATTTTATGTTTACAAAAGTGGTTCAGATATTGCAATAACTATTATAATATATAATATTTATTGCTAAATTATTAATAAATTAAAACTGATATGATTTAATTTAAGTATGCCTGCAATTAATCGTTAAGCAATTTAATGTAATTTAAATTTATTTCCAAATATAACAAAGATAAATATAGATATTTAAACAAGATAAAATAACTTGGTAAAACTTGAAAAGTAATTCTAAATAAAATAAAATAGAATAAGTTTGTTTTGGTTTAAACATTTCGACGCCTTATTCAGTCGGATCCGAACGATTCAACGCATCCGTGGCATCACTTTCATCACTAATTTGAAAACAAAACGAAAACTAAATATAAATTGCAATTAAAAACATGAAAATAATTATCGCTTACTCTTCGACAGCCCTTTTCTTGCCAGTCCTGTGCGCCAAAAGCGCTGCTTTTAAACCTATTTTCGTAAAAATTAGTTTAAAACCAATTGAATTGTTCAAATGATAATAAATTTATTTATGCAGTAAGTTTAGCAAGCTTACTTTCAACTTTGGCCTGTCTTCGCGTCGATTCCGAAGCATTGTTAGCTCTTTTTGCATCTGTTCGCAACAATTGCTATAAACAACAAGTTTAAATTTGCTGGATTAATAGACTTACAGAAAATGGCCAGGCATATAAGAGAGCCCACGATTAGTATTATGACGCCTACTATTAAAGTGGAAAGAATCCATATCCAAGTCGTGACGTCCAGTCCTAATAACTCGCCCGAAGTCGTCGACTCGACTCTTGGATCAGTTGGCGTTATAGTTGTCGGAGTAGTTGTGCTTTCGCTTGTTGTTGGTGTGGAGGCAGTGGTCGATTGCGTGGGAGGGGTGGGCGGGTGCCACGTATGTATGCAGTCGATTAAAGTCCGACGTCCTTTAGATAGACACTAAACCAATGGATATATTATTGATAATTAAAATCAAACGTTTAGTCAATCCATTCGCTTCTAGTGCTGACCATTGGGTCCAATGTATGCGTATTTGTAAAACAATATTCAATACTCTTATTGCCGGCGAATAAGACAATGAGTCCATAGCCGCCAAACGCCGAACTATCGATTCCTGCGTTCGCTTCACTCCATTGGCCGAAAATTGCAATAATCGGCGCATTTGGCTCGAGGTTCTGGAGAGCGTCGGGCGTTTGCTTGCCTTTGTCCGCTTGCGGCACATGACCTATGCCTTTGAACTCGATTTCGAGTTTTATATTTTTAAAATATAGAATTTCATAACCGGATTGAGGCCCAGCTTTGCCGAAGACGACTGAGCGTCCGGTTCGCTCGAACGCCGGCGTGAATGCAGCGGATGGTATGAAATCCAAATTTTTATTAATTTTGGTTACGAGAGGGTTGGGTTGGGTGTCAATGAGGTTCTCGTCAACGATAGTCCACTTGATCTCATCGCCCGCCGACTGTGCGATGCATTCAATACATCCATCAATTGAGTGATAGTTTTGGCAAAACATGTCAACCAATACTCACATTCAAGAGACCGGTTATCCAGTGATAAGTCGCGTTTTGCCAGACACTGAACGCCGCTATGTAATGGCCGCCAAACCAATCGCTTTTGAGCGCATAGTAACCCATTCCCGGGAAGTATAGGTCACGGTTTTGATCGTTGTATTGCAGTTCCCACGCGTACTGACCGATGAAAATATACTTCTTATCCCAACTCTCGTAGACATATGATATCAAATGCTTATTAACCGCAAACTCGTCGCAGAATTTTATCCGCACTTCGGTTCCGACCAATGCTGTCGGCATTACTGCAAATAATTATATGAATTGTTTTTAAAATCATTTAATGTTTAGTTTAATAATCAATTGATTGAATACCAAATACGAAAATAGTTGTAAAAATACAATGCATTTTAAGCATAACTTGTTGATTATCTGCAAAAGACTATACAGTTTTCAAATCACTGCTCAGAAAAACTAATATGAAATCAGTTATTAATAATTATAATAACTTATTATTAAAATTAAAGCGACGGTTAAATTGTATAACTTATGCGCAAGCAGCAATTTATTAATATCTCAATGCACAATTATTATCATAATTGATATAAATAAACTATAATTATGTATATATTGTACAAATTATCGAATAAAAAATATATATATTTATTAAGAATGTTGCTAAAAATTATATGCTTGAAAATTATTAGAATAATTTAAAAGGTTGAATGAATAAAATCAAAGTGTAAATGTTATTTCTTAAAATATTTTTGCTCAATTTTAATAATTAAATCTCTACTTAAATTGTTAGCTAAATTTGTGCAAATTTAATATATAAATTCAAATTTAATTTAAATAGTTAGTAAATTATCAGAAAATAATATAACGACGTCTAATATCTGTAAATAAATTATTCGATATAAAACAAACAGGATAATTAAATCATATTTTTAATGAATTTAGAAACAAAAACCAGATCAGAAATAAATTTAAGAAAAATGAAAATAAAATCAAAATTTTTGAATTATTTTTTCGGTAATTGTTTTTTGTTTGGTTTGAGTAAATCCGGTTTTGCCGATTCGGCGCCGATAGTCGACGGTTCGGCGATATGTAGATTAAGATTAAGCGACGAATCCAATTGGCCGTAACGGGAGTCGATGGGCTTGTCGTCGATTGCATTGGAATTGGATTTAATTTTCTTCGCTTTTGGCTTAGATTTACCGACGAATAGAAAAGCGATTAAACCGATGATTGCAATAACGACGAAGAGGACAACGCCTCCGATAACCACATTCCTGACCAACGATGAGCCGGAAGTGCTCTCATTCTCTGGTTTTGCTATGAATTGGAAATAAATGTTTAAAAACACAAATATTCTTAAAATTAATCGCAATCTATGCCTACATTTGTCTTCTGAGCGCAGATTAAGCGGCGGTTTAGCGACCGCGCGGACCGAAGGCACCGAACGACTCGTTTTCGTACTTCCTTTGCCATCAGAAGCTTTAGTTACAGCGGTTTGGCCTACTTGGCCTGCCTGGCCTGCCTGGCCTTGGCCATCGCCATCGCCATCGCCATCGCCGCCATTGGCCTTTTCCGTAACGCCCGCATTACTATCGCCGGCACTTGCATCGGCATTACTCACAGAAGTCCCGTCACCGGAATCTTTGTTATCCCCTCCAGAATTGTCGCCATTATCTACCTCCGTAACAACTGCGGGGGTTTCGGCGCCGGGACTAGTGGTGACTACTTTGGCACTGGTATGTGATTCTGGAGTAGAAGGCGGATCATCTTGATCCATTAACCTATTGGAGTCCAGTGGCTATACAGGCCGAGAGTGTGGATAAAGTTTAAGATTTTAACGAAATATTAAAAAATTTAGCTATAATTCAATTAAACCGCTTCTGGTCTCTCCGGGACGTCACCGGCACTGTAGTCACTGTCGTCGCTGTCGTCGCTTTGAGACCGAATAGCGAATGGATTCCATTGACAGCTATAAGAGACGAACAGAAGTATCAAAACCACACTAGAGTTCATCGATCGCATTGCTTGAGATGTTTAGTGCAAAACAAAACAATTGGTTTTCAAATATCTCTTTTGAATCAAATCGATAATTGTGTTTAAATCATATATTCAAACTGTACTCAAAGTAAAATTATTGAAAAAGAGTAGTTGTATTCTCGCGCGCCATGAATGTACAAATTGTAGCGTAACTTAAATATGTCGAATAGATTATAAATCTAGCAATTTTATATCACGTGTAATTTAAAATTTACATGTTAATTAATAAATTTTAGATTAACAGCAACTTATATGTTCCGTACGTTTCATTAAGGCATTGGAATTATCAAAAAATGACATGTTTAAAAGTTTTAATTTTTGGTACTGATTTTCGGAATGGCATTTCCATTAAATTATTGGATGTTTTTAATAAATAATTTTATATAGCATTACAATTGGCGTTATTTTCGGTGGAAATCGAGACAAAAGAGTTTTGCCAATCGTTAGCGGAAAACAAATTCAATATATCATACGGTTATCGCTATATAACCGAAAACGAGGCAAAGAATTACCTGTTTATTGACCAAACCTTTTGGCAGTTGGAGTACATCGACCACAAAGACGACGACAAGAAAGTGGTGAAACTCGCGGCCAATGAGAGTCGGGACAGCAATTGGTTCGGAAATTGGTATTCAATGGCGTTCTGCGTTTGGACGGGCACTCAGTGCACGACTGGCCTCTATAGGGTAATGCAAATGCTTTGCTTTCAAAACAATTCGATTGAATTAAACGGCGAAAAATATGAACGAATATTGCATTGAATAGAAATCGGAGAGTTGGGTGAAATGGGCTAATCTGGACGACGGCTTCAACATCAGCGCCTCGACTGACATATCGAAAACTGAAGTCGCGTTCGAAGGGGTTAAGCCGATCGCGGCGTTCGTCCAGACATGGGGTGCACTCCTGAACAAAGTGGTCGGCTTTCTGCTGCTTAAACCCCACTTCGAGTACGAACTCTATATTATCGAAAAGGGATTGCATTTGGAGGGCGGGGGTCGTTGGAGAGAAGTTTTCGGTTCCTACGACTACCTACTAGATGCCAAAGCGCTAAACCAACTCATGCCCGGCCTCAACGTGATCGCCGTGTTGGCGCAGTATAGCAACGAAGACCATATCGACAAGCATTTGACGCAGAAATTAAGCGGTCATTGGGGCCACGGATTGATTCTTTTGTTCAAATTCGATAAAATCATCAAGTACTGCTATACATTCATACACGAACTTAGCCCCACGGTTTGAATAAACTTGCTAAACATCTGATGCATAATATATGACTAAATTATGCATTTATTTAGTGTACGAATGGTTTGAAGACTCTAATCGATTGCAGCAAAACAGTGGTCGAGACAGAGACGACGACTGCGGCGGTCGTCGCCGAACCGGACTATACGGTCGAAGTGGTAGTTGTCGTCATAACTCCTTTCGTTTCGCTCCTAATTGTTACTATCATTTACTTATATCGCCAAAAATGTATATGTTTGTTTTTAAAAGTTGTTTGTATAAAAGTTTATAATGTATTTTTATATTCATATAGTCGTGGTTTCCAAATACACGGCCAGCAAGCACGGGCAGAAATCACCGACTGCTGGCGCGCCACTCAAACAGCTTTGAAAGTCAAAAGTTTAGAATAGAATTCAGTTTAATTCCAAATTCGGGTTTTATTTAAATGCATTTATTATACAGAATATATTTCGCTTAAATTTTGTTATTCTATAAACATTACTATTTTAGCATATACAGATAAATATATTATCTATATATATTTTTTGCTAGTTTACTACTTAAAATTAACTATTTAAACTCTGAAAATAATATAGCACCGTATATAACATATAAATTATAATAATAATAAATTTTATTATTTAACAATCTTATAAGTTTTATGCCAATGTTAAAAATATTTATAACAAAAATATATAGATCTGTGAATTACTATTTGAATATTTACTTCAATACCATAACAGTTTAATCAGTAAATTTTAATATCTAAAAACTTAAATTATCTTTTCAAATAAAAACAAACAGGATATTTAAATCATATTTTTAATGAATTTAGAAACAAAAACCAAATCAGGAATAGATTGAATAAAAATGAGAATAAAATCAATTTTCGAATTATTTTTTCGTTAATTGTATTTTGTTAGTCTTCAGTGAATCCGATTTGTCCGCTTCGACGCCGATAGTCGACGGTTCGGCGATATGTAAGTTAAGGTTAAGCGACGAATCCAATTGGCCGTAACGGGAGTCGATGGGCTTGTCGTCGATCGGATTCGAATCGGATTTAGATTTTAATTTTGTCTTCTTTTTGGCCACAAATATAAAAGCGATTAAACCGACGATTGCGATGACGACGAGGAGGACAACGCCTCCGATTACGAAGATCTTGACCAACGATGAGCCGGAAGTGCTGCCACTCCCCGACCCGGCTATACATCGGAAATAAATGTTAGAACGAAAGCAAACATTCCTTAAATCTAATGCCAATCCACGCATACATTCGTCTTCGGAGCGCGGATTCAGTGACGTGTGAACTGTCGGCCGATTCGATGGCATCGGACGACTCGTTTTCTTAGTTTCTTTCACTTCAGTAGTAGTTTTAGTTCCGGTGCTGTGGACTACTTGGCCGCTACCAGTGCTGGTACTGCTCTTTCCCGTAACCACTGCAGTACTGTTACTCGTAGGGAGGATAGGCAGGATATTACTTACCGCTGCTCTATCCCCGGGATCATCTCTAGAATCGCCGCCATTGTCTGTATTTGGATCAGCAGCGGGTCTTTTGGCGCCGTCACCCATACCAGGCTTATTGGGCACTCCTTTGACACCGGAAAGTGATTTTGGGGTCGAAAACAAATCAATTTCTTGCAGTCCATTGGAGTCCAATGCCTATTGTGGCCGAGAGTGGAGTTTAAAATTTGTTATAATTTTAGCTATAATTCAATTAACCGATTCGGGTGTCTCCTCGTTGTCACCGGCACTGTCGTCACTGTCGTCGCTGTTCCCTCTTTGAGACGGAATAGCGAATGGATTCCATTGACAGCTATAAGAGACGAACAGAAGTATCAAAACCACACTTGAGTTCATTGATCGCATTGCTTGAAATGTTTAGTGCAGAACAAAACAATTGGTTTTTTCAATTTATATATTAGCTATTTATATATTAAACCAGTACACTTATGTAGAAGATATGTATTTTAAACTATATTAAAATTAAGAATATCGATAATATAACTGTATTCTCGCGCTTTACAAATGAGCAAGTTGCAATGTTGAAACTTAAATACGTAAAATATATGATAAATCCAACAAATTTTAGAAATTAAAATTGAAATTACCACGAGCAGTTTAAAATTTACATGTTAATCAATTAGAATATTAGTACAGTATTGAAACTTTTTTATGCACAATTTATATACTGTATGTTTTAAAGTATTTTGTATTATTAAATAATAAAAATGTTTTGCTCAAAAGTTTTGATTTTTGGTATTGATTTGAATTAACATTTTCGATTAAAATTATTGCATTTTTGCAATGAATAATTTTGTTGTCTTTATACAGCTTTATTGGCATTAAATTCAATGAAAATCGAAACAAAAGATTTTTGCCAATCGTTCGCCGAAAATGAGTTCGAGATTTCATTCGGATATCGAAATAATAGCGAAAACGAGTCAAACAATTATCTCTTTATTAAACAAACGTTTTGGGCGTTGGAGTACATCGACCACAAAGACGACGACAAGAAAGTGGTGAGAATCGCGAATGAGAGCCGAGACAGCAATTGGATCGGAGGTCACTATCGCATGTCTTTCTGCGTTTCGAACGGCTCCCGATGCACGACTGGCCTCTTGAGTGTATTGCAAATGCTTTGCTTTCATAACAATTTCGATTGAATTAAATGAGTGAAAAGTCTGAACCAATTGTGCATTGAATAGAAATTAGAAAATGTCATCGTTTGGGCTAATCTGGACGAAGGCCTCAACAACAGCCAATCGGTGGGAATAGCGAAAAGTCGCGTCGTTTTCAAATCGGGGTTTAAGCCGAAAGTGGCGTTTGTGAGCGTTTGCGGCCTAAAGCAGCGAATTGTGGCGTTTCTGCAGCAAAACGAGTGGGACTACCAGTTGTTCGCTATTGACCACCACTTTAAGGTCGATGAGGACTGGGATCATGAGGTCAGTGGTCCCGAGCGCTACAAATACGAACCCGAGGAGCTAAAGCAACTCATACCCGGCCTCGACGTGATCGCCGTATTGGGCCAGTATAGCGATGAAGATCACAAGCACCAAGGGGATCATTGGGGTTATGGAGAGATTATCCTGTTCAAATTCGACAAAATGATCAAATACTGCTATACATACACAGAAAAGCTTAGCGCCACGGTTTGAATGAGCTTGCTTAAAATCTGATGCCTAATCAACTGAAATATTGTCTATTGTTTAGTGTGGGACTCATCTGAAGACTCTAATCGATTGCAGCAAAACAATTGTCGACTCAAAGACGACTCAAGCGGTTGTCGCCGAACCGGACTATACCCTCGAAGTGTGGTTTGTCGTCATAACTCCTGTCGTTTCGCTCCTAATTGTTATTCTCATTCACTGTTATCGCAAAAGATGTAAATATTTGTTCTTATGTTTAAGAAAAAATTTGCAGTGTATTTTTGTATCTATCTACTAACATATCTATATAGTTATGGCTGAGAAATACCCTACTAGAATAGGTATCGGTGCGCACAAGAAATCTCCGACTGCTGGCGCATCACTCAAACAGCTTTCAAAATCAAAAGTTTAGACTAGAATTCAGTTGATTTCCAAATTCGAATTATTTTTAAATTTCTAATTATTATTCTTAATTATATTTAAACTAAATATTATAAACATGTTTGTTATGCTGTACATTATCTATTTTTGCTGTTTTAAGTTAAGCTATTTAATACTTGTATTCTAATTTAACATATTTAAAATTATATTAACCGTGTATCTAGTATGTATTGGAATGAATGCTGTTTGCGATGAATGAAGAGAAAATCATACTTGCTAAAATTGTTATGAATTAGTATTGCGACCGAAATGTGCGATAAGAATAGAAATTTTACCCAGGCAGTCGTTTAAATCATAGATAAAAATCTTATAATTCTAAGTTGCATGCTATTTTATAAATATGTAAAAGTAAGTACTGAACATTAAACGATGCATTAAAAAATATTCTTATTATTGATTAAATTCTACATTTAATCGTAAATTGGTATTAGAGTCGAGTAGTGCGTACGCTGTTGACAGTTCGGCGCTAACACATGCACTACCTCTTTGAGCGCACTGTTAGCCGACAGACAGCCACTGCTGATCACATCCAACCACTCCTTCCTCTCGTCTCGTTCTCGTCGCGCCATTTGGCGTACACTTCGGCAGTTAAATAATCGATTATTTAAATAACTACAATCTTGGAAAATGTCTACAGTTTTGGATTTAGTTTTAGTACTAGATAATATTAGTTATATGTACTTGCTAGATTTTGCATTACTAACTACTGGCATGAAATTATTTAAAATTAACGCAAGCAATTTTCACACGATTATATTCTAATTTAACATATTTAAAATTATCATATCAGTGTATCCAAACTAGTTAAAGTTTAAGTATATACTAGTTACATTTAGTAAAATAACGTATGATATTTAATATTTATCACTTGATTAAATAACTATTTTATAAATATATAGAAATTTATACAAGAACTGATAAAAAATAAGCAGAATAAACAACATGATCAATTAGTGACGGCAAAAAAGTTATCCTCAGTTTCCCTCAAAACAAATACATCGCTATCTCTCAACTCAATAGTGATGTCTCTATTTTGCAGAAGTATTGACTCAATTTTCGGACACTTTTTGATTAATTGCAAAACAACTGATTCGGTGATAGTCTTCGGCGAGCGATTCGAGAGCAGACGCACGGATCTGAGGCCCGGCAGTCGGCAGAGGACTTGTAGCGCGTAGTCGGATATGAATGCATTCATACACACAATTGACTGCAAATTCGGCAAATGTTGGTCGAGTGCGACGAAGAACTCGTCGGTGACTAGAATGCAGTTGGCGTTGAGCGACAAATGCGTGATATTCCGCCATTCGGTGCTCGTCTTCGGCGTTATCTTTATGCGGCTCTCGTACACCGACTCGAATTCGAAACGCCTGAGTCGTCGAAACGAACCGATAGTTTTGAATATTTCGGCGACGAAGAGGACATTACTCGTGTAGAGGCGTAACTCAATTGTCGCCAAATTCGGACAACTGGTCGCCAATCGGCGTAAATAACCCAAAAACGAGTTATCGATCTCCGAGTCGTACGTCACGGACAGAGAGCGGATTTGCGCCAAATTGAGTAGCGATCGGAACAATAGCCGCAAATCGTTTTGATTCACATCTCTTCCGACCGCAACCGTCAGTGACTCCAAACTGAAGCGGTTTTTGTCGACGAAATCGACGATTCTTTGGCTGTCGTCCGGAGTGTAAGCGAATGAAAACGTCTTCAGTTTCGTCACCAAAACGGCGTCCGATTCGCAAACGAACGACAAGTCGTCGAAACTCCCGTCCAGTGCCGTCAGATTCGGGCACAACGGGAGCACCGCTTTGTTCGCACCGGTATTGGCGAGGAATTGGATTCTCCGCAGACCAGAGCCGAACTTCTCGAAGAACGCTCTACTCGTCTTCGGTGGCAGTCCATCGAAATCTGTTTCGATTCGCGACAAACGCCGACAATATTTGATAATCAGTTTAAACGTTCGGGTCTTCTCGGCGTTGGTCCGCAACCGTCCGCTGAAGCAAATCGACTGAATGTTCGGACATTTGCTGAGAATAAGTTCGACTTTTTTCGGCAATGTTTGCCAGTTGTGGTCAATCGACAACTCTTTCTGCGGATTAAAGAGCAATCGCTGCCACTGTTTGCTAAGACATTCGTAACGAAACGTCTCTTCAAATGATAGATAACTTAAGAGAAGTTCCGTTAAGTCGTCGCCGAAGCGTTCGAACGAGTCTTTGCCATAAATCGCGGCAATAGTTTGCTTCCTCTTCAGTGGTGGCGCAGATATTAGCATGCTCATTGCTCATTGCAGTGGCCAATAGCTCACATCAATTGCGGTGATGAAATGTTAGACTAGCAATCTGTTGTAAAGTTGATTTTTAAATAGGTTTTAAGTGACTGTTTTATTAATGTAGACGTTTAGAAATAATTACATAATAAAATAATTAAGCTGATTAGATTAAATTAGTTTAAATACCTAATAATTTAATTTAAACATGCACAATACTGCTGATCAAACAACCATAGACACAAACTATTGCAATTGAAATTGAAATGAGAAATCACATTGTCATGGTGATTTAATCAATAACTTTCAAGTAAAGCAATGAAAGTTTCATATAAACATATTAATATTTGTTTTAATTTACAATTCACATTTTAATTATTATTAATCAGTTAATCTTAAAATTTAATTTATAGCTATACAGTATTTTTGTCAATAAGATAAACTGTATAAATTACTATTTTAAAAATAAACTCCGTATAAAAATTACTTTCATTAATAATAATCATAATTAATTAATAAATTAATACTGTAATAATAATCACTTTTATTTAAATTCAATTAAATTAAAACACATTTACTAATATAAAACATTTAATGTAAAAATTAAAAATATTTCACACAAATTACAGGTAATTATATATTCGCAGGGTTAATTTAATAAAATATAATCATTATAAATTAATGACATATTAATAACTAGAGTTTTTCGGCGCCCTGATCGGCACCCAGTTGCTAAGCAACTATGGCTACATAATGGGCGCCTCCCGGGAGTTTATTTTCTTGTTCCATTGAAAAAGCATTAGCTGGGAGCCTCCCAAGCTTCCAGGCTTCCGGGAGTTTATTGGGTGGGCGCCAAAAATGGGTAACACTATTAATAACTTAAAAAGTCCATATCATAGCTCTAATTCTAAGGCAAGAATTCAATAAAAATAAATATCGACTCAAAGGCGACATCTGTTGAGTGAAAGTCCGAATTAATTAAAATAAATAAACAAACGATTCGTTTCGTCTGAAATGAAACGATAATTAAAAGCGAAAACCAATGCAATAGTCGTCACAATGTCTTCGCTAAACAATTCGAGTTACTATCAGTCGCTGCCGACGACGGGAGCGGTGGGAGTGACCAACGAGAAGGGCGAGCGGACGATGCAAAAGGTGAAAGTTCACCGATATATCACCGGAAGAAGGTTTGCCTCAATTGCCACTCAATTGCCATTCAATCGCTATTTGAGACTAACTTCCGATTGTCTTCTCCTCTGCCTCTCTGTCCCGAAGACCGCGTTATGCGGCGCACAGTAGACAGTCGTCGTCGGAGTCCGAGTCGAGCGAAGACGACGACAACGAACTGACGACCAATTGGCGACAGAAGGGACAGCAGCTGTTGAGCGGCCAATACATCGGCGCTCACATCAAGACCGAAGACGTGGACGAAGACGACGAGGAGTTGGAACCGAATGCGTATCAGAGAAACGATCCGCGAATTCGCCGAATGATGTCCCGGAAAGAGGTGAAGAGTGAGGACGAGGACGAGGCGGACGGCGAGCGCAGGCGAGGCTCTCGTCGCCACGTATTGCAGCCGCAGATCCTCTCGATTGGCGCTGAAGAGCCGACGGCCGAAGACGTGCGCAGTCGGCGCCGGCATCGCCGCGAAGAGGCCGACGACTCGAGTGGTGCCGAAGAGGCCGAAGAGGAGAACGTCGAACGACGGCATCAGATGTTGCGGTTGAAGAAAGACGTCGAAGAAGAGGAACTGTTGGCGAAGGTTGAGGACGAGGAGGAGGACGAAGAGGAGGAGTCCGAGTACGAGGAGTACACCGACTCGGAGGACGAGACGGGGCCGCGACTGAAGCCGGTGTTTGTCCGGAAAAGGGACAGAATTACGGTCAACGACCGCGAGAAGGAGGAGCTGAAGGAACGGCAGCAGAAAGAGGCCGAACGACGAGCGGCTGAAGACCGTAAGCGACAGACACTGAAGATAATCGAAGAGGACGTGCGCCGCGAGGAGGCGGAGAAGGAGGACAAGAAGGAAGAGGAGGCCATCAAACGCGGAATCGCGACCGTTCTGACGGACGACGAGTCGGAAGAGACGGCGTATGAGGTGTGGAAACTGCGGGAACTGAAGCGAATCAAGAGAGACAAGGATGAGAACGAGGCGTATATGCGCGACAAGATGGAGGTCGACCGCCTCCGCAACATGACTGAGGAGGAGCGCCTGCAGGAGCTGCGCAACAACCCGAAGGTCGTGACGAATGCGGCGCCGAAAGGCAAATACAAGTTCCTGCAGAAGTACTACCACAGGGGCGCCTTCTACCTCGACGAGGAGGACGAGGTGTTCAAACGCGACTTCGCCGCCCCCACCCTCGAGGACCACTTCGACCGCACAGTCGTGCCGAAGGTGATGCAGGTGAAGAACTTCGGCCGCTCCGGGCGCACCAAGTACACGCACCTCGTCGACCAGGACACCACCGCCTTCGACAGCGCCTGGGCCGCCGAGTCCTCCCAGTCCAACAAATTCCACTCCACCCAGGCCGGCGGCATGAAACAGGTCTTCGACCGGCCCTCTGGCAAACGCAAGTAGGCGTTCGGCGCTTCGACCGAATCATAGCTTTTTTAATTAGTTTTGACTTTTTTGTACATTTTATTAAATCCGAAAATAAATCATTTCATCCGTTATTCGATTGATTCGTTTGTTTATTGAAATTATTTCTTCAATTTTATTAACTTTTCGGTCAATCAATGGCTAATTCGTGATTCAATGTTTTGAATGATAATAAAATAAATTATAAAATTAGCTTAATATTTCCTACATATTAAACTAAATAAGATGCTTGCGGCTCTATTTTCTAAGTACCGGTAGTAACCAGACTATTATAATCAACTTTTGACAATATAAAATATTTGACCATGCCATTTCTAAAACTGAATTTCCCATAATTTGACAGATTTTTGCTTGTTAAAAAATATAAGTATTGCATCAACTTACTAACTTAAAATATTGCAAAGAAGCATACAATATTCTGGAGTTGAAGTACAATATTACAATTCAATTGTACATTACAATATTCTTAACAATATAGATTTTAGATCTTGTTAAAATTATTCTTTCAATGTAATGTAAACTCTTTTATTGATCTAATTATTTATAGAATTTATAATTCAATTTTATTTTTTTTATTTATTCAATACTTTTAATAACAAGCAATACTAAAAATAAGTTTTAGTAAGTTGCTATTTAGTAAATCAATAGTTTCTAAATTTCAAATTCAAATAATTTTTATTGCAATTAATAATAATATAATAATTAATAATAATCTTCAATAATAATTAATTGATTCAATAATAATATTAACGAACAATTGTCTTATAAAATATAAATTTTAACTAATAATTGACTTCTTTTGTGTACAATTAGTTTCTTGTAATTTGTTATTAAATTTATAATATATTTTGTGATCAAATTCATAGATTATATATATATTTATAAACAGTAGTGAAAACAAGAATATGATTATTAGAAAAAGAGAGAAAACAAGAAAAACGAAAAAATTAATATTAAAAAAAATTATGGCATTTATTAAAACGCGAAAAAAGTTTTTTCTTTTTTTTTGTAGTGAATTAGTGCTTTTGTTGAGCTTTTTCTTCAATAAATATATTTGTTTTTTCGAAATGAAAAAATCGAAATAAGAAATGAAAATTAGTTTCTTATGTTTCTTATACTGTATATATATTACATCCGAAAAAGGCTTTAGTGTTCCTCTCGATCCGAATGATTGATTTGTTTTTGTCGAAAGTTTTAAACAACTTTTACCGTAAAAACACATAATTCGTGTCTGAATTGAGAAAACAAATTGATTCTCAAAAATACGATTTACGGGAAAAGCCGACCGAAAAGGATTCGCAACAAATCCGATACACTTTTCAGCTATCTTTTGGACAAATTTCTTATGTTAGAGGAAGAAACGAATTCAATCTTGCTAAATTTGCCGATAAAATTCAATACGAAATTGTTGAAATTGTTGAATTTTGTTGAAATTTTGTTGGAATTAGAGCAAAATTCTCAAATTAATCTTGTTGGAAAATTTCAATATTTATCTATCAATCATTCAAATCTACTTCAAGAGACAGAATACTAAACAAGAAAATCGATAGAAATCGTTCGGAAACTTTGGATGTACCTAAAAAGCATCTTGATAACCTAATAACAAAAATAGCACTTTGTTACCAAGTATAATAACTTATTATTAATAAGAAACACGTCTAAATATCTAAGCACTGGATAAATTTCCCTAATTTATAATGTACAGTATCTAGTGGCTAGATTCTATACAGTTGCATTTTCCCATAAATCGTACATTGAATTGTAGAAATTATTCGAAATAAAATCAAATGCAAAACAATTGTAAAAATTTTTAATTAATTAAATTCTAATGAATTCCAATCATTCGAAAAGAGAGCGAATATTATTCGAATCGAGTGTTTAGTTTACGAGAAGAGTGTGAGAGAGGAGGGGAGAGAGAGAGAGAGAGAGAGAGAGAGAGAGAGAGAGAGAGAGAGAGAGAGAGAGAGAGAGAGAGAGAG
>JAQIXC010000994.1:0-17703 GCA_034697605.1 Metabelba pulverosa
TTTTATATCACAGTATTTTATAAAATTCTGTATAATATATATTAATTCTATTTTATTATTTTAATGATATTTATATTTATATTATATAATACTACAGAGCGCTTCTAAAGTCTACGATTAAAATGGTCATAGACTTTATAAGCTCACTGTAGTATTATTGCAGACTTTGGAATGACATTGTGTACAGTGCGCTTTTAATATGTATGATAATTTTGATCATAAACTTTTTAAGGGCTCTGTACATATTAAATTCTATGTAGATTGTAAAATAATAAAATTATAATCTAGTTAATAATTGCAAATATTTTACCAAATACAATTGCGCTGCTTGCTAGTAGTATTGCAAATGTGACTTTGTAATGAAGCTGAAACACCTTGTTGTCGATCGTACAGGTGCGCGCTCTTAATATCTAAATAGTAAATCAATTATTTTATTGAAATGTATAAATTTATATATTATCAATAGTTTAATTATAATGTATAATGCTTACCGGCAGCATATTCATTGCTTATAAGTTATAAGTATAATTGCAAAAATTAAATTTCTTATATTTAAACTTGATAATAAGTATCAATTTCAAATAGGTATTTATTTGTAAAATGTGCTTTCGAATGTTCCAACTATATGGTTGAGCATATAATGAATTTATACTGTATTTCAATATTACAAACAGTAATCTTGAGCAATTCGTAAATATATTATTGCAAAGAGCATTCCTAATATTGTACTTTGCAATTTTAAATTTATACTAAACTTCAAATTTCAATAATTTTTTGACTTTAAAGTATCTGATTTAATGTTTGAGATAGATATATCAGGTTTAAAATCCAAAATGTTTCGTGTTTCTAATATAAACAACTGCTTTTTAAAAATATAATTTATTATTTACTCTGTTATTTTTCCGTTGTATAATTTTGTACTAAATGTGTAATATTTTAATAATTAAACATAATACTCACTGATAATATATTTTGCGCATTTATACAAAGGCTGACAAATTAAATTGTTCATTTTTAAAGTTTTTTATTAGAATGTAAATATGAAAAGATTGTTTTTAACTCTCTATTTTAAAAAATATTTAGTATTTTTACGAATTATAATATAAAAATAACAATTGTACAATCATTTATTTTCTAACCAGTAAGCATTTTTAGTTTATTATACATTGCAAAATTATTTGAATTAAATATCAAATGTCACTTTTTAAAGTGAATGATGCAGCTTTAAATTGATAAATCTTCACAATTAGCTAAAATCTTGTAATTTGAATCTCAAAATATCATAAATACATTTACAATGTAAATTTATGTCATTAAAATCTTTTTAATGTGCGAATTAATATAAATAGAGTAAATTGTCTGTTTATTAATTTATTCATAACAATAACTTGACGTTATTTATTATTTCTACATAAATAAATACAACAAATAAAGTTTACAAAATTTGATTTTATTAAACTTTTAATTGAGTAAAAAAAATACAAATAGTATTATATATTTTTAAATGTAGAAAATTATTAAGTACAAAAATGTTTATATAAAATTATAATTTGCATTAAAGAGTGTTATATTTAAGCAATTTTTAAATCTGTTACATTAATATTAAACACATCAATTATTAAAAGCGCATGAATAAAAAAAATTAATATTAAAACTTACAATGCAAAAATTCGATTTAATTAAAATAGCAAAAGTATAAAATTGTGATAACATAGTAAACACATATCAAGTAAAGTAAGCTAAATGTTAATCCAAGCAAAATTAAGCATTATATTGTTAAATAAAAAAATATTATCAAAATAAAATCCACCAAAATTACAAGCATGCAAATTTAATAAACATGTTATTAAATAGCTAAACTATTTTTTCGTTAGACTCCAAGCGCAAATTCAACTCAGACAGCAAATCGGCGAAGTCTACCCCATCCATATTCTTTGCCAATAAATTTAGCACGAACCAATCGGCTATACGCCTGCGGTGGATAATCGGGCGCAGGTCATCGCGGTTGGCCAGCCAGCGCCAGCGAGCGACCAGACCGCGCAGCGGCGGTACGCAAATAGTCAGCGCCCGGTATACGATCGCCGCGGCGCTAACGAACGCGAGTGCGTAGAACCAGAACCACATGAATAGATAGATCTTCTCATTGAGCGCGTTGACGGACAAAACGCACATGGCACTAATCTGTCGAAAATTGCCGGACGGGTCAATTTGCGGATATTTGCACTCTGCCATGCTCGGAAACTCTGAGGGCAATTCACCATGCTTAACTGACGACACACCGAGCGCACGCCAGCCCATCGGCGAGAACTCGCCGTCCAACAACCAGTCTAGCATGCGTATTTGCGCGACTACATTAATGAAATTAAACTTTTCTGCGATATCATATACGCCAAGTAGCACTTTATGCTTGATGAAATTGCCGCGAAAGTGGTCGGCGAGAGCGACGCGTTTACCGGTTAGTTCGGGTGTGATTGCCATGCACATTTTACGAATGTAGCCGGCTGCGCTCGTGCGCCAGATAAAATGAGGGATGTAGAAGCATAGCGCCTGGATAATTAGCAGGTAGCCGACCCAGTCGTGATGGGTATGGTATACCAGTTTCTTAGCCATATCTTTATTAAATGATCCAAGCTTAAAGTAGACGGCTAGGCCATTATCATGCACGTTTTGTCCCGGTGCGACGTCGCTATATGAGTGGGTCCAGCAATATTTGTTCAGGGTAGCCGTGTGCAATTCCTTACTTGCCGAGCAGCTGATTGGCGCGCCAAAATGCTGATATGCTTAATTTGTAACATCGATATTTATAAATAAAACTTTATAATATAAATAATTGTTGGTACATTCTTACCAAGAACAATTACGCTAAGTGCAAGTAGAATCGCAAATGTGACTTTGTAGTGCAGCTGAAACACCATGTTATCAATCGTACAGGTGCGCGCTTTTAGTAACTATTTAGTAACATGTACAATTGTACAATTATAAGTTTTTAATTATAATTTGTAAAAATTAAATAAGAAAATGCTTACCGATGACATTTTGAAATGCATATTGCTGTACACAAAACTTTAGTTTAAAACTCAATTTTATTCTGCTGTTAATTTAAATTGCAAAAATCTTGTTAACAAAATAAAACGCAAACTTGAAATGAAGTTTTGAAGCGTTTGAAACAAATCGAAACTGTGTTTCAAATTCCGCATCTGTTTTGCTCTTTAAAAAGTCTCAAATTTATACATTCTTAAATCTAATTTTGTGCAATGTTGTCCTCATATTTATGTCTGCAATTTAAAACATTGCGCATTGCTAGTTTATTTACATTAAAATAACAAATGCATATTTATTAATTTTGTAATCCAATAGCATTTCTAGTCTATTATACATTGCAAAATTATTTGTCTTAAATGTCAATTTTAAAAATGAGTTATATTGCTTTACAAAGACTATTCTACACAATTAGTAAAATGTAAAATGTTTTGTAATTTGAAGTTTAAAGTAAATAAACTTTCAATGTAAAATTTAATTGAAATTTTTTCAATGCGCTAATTAATATGAGCAAAGTAAATTATCTATTTATTAATTTATTCGTAACCATAAATTGGTTAATTTATTATTTGAACATAAAAATATATAATAACTAAACAATGTTTACAAAATTAGATTTAAATAATTTTTAAATTAATAAATAGTGCACTATAATTTAAAATGCACTACATTTTATATTTTTAAATGTATAAAATTATTGAGTACAAAGAAGTATGTATAAAATTATAAATTATGTTAAAGAGTTTTATATTGTAATTTTATTTTAAGAAATTATTTAAGCAATAATAATTAATAATCAAAAATAGTATAAATACAAAAAATTTTATTGAAACTTACATTGTAAAATTACGAGCAATTCAAATAGTAAAAATATATTAAATTTTAATTAAGATAGATTTATATAAGATAAGCTAAAATAAATGTTAATTCAAGCATAATTGAGCATTAATAAAATATTTTAAAAATCTACCAAAATTGAAAGCATGCAAAAATAAACATCTTACTAGAAAACTAAGCTATTTTTTCGTTAGACTCCAAACGCATATTCAACTCAGACAGCAAGTCGGCGAAATGTATCCAGTCCATATTCTTCGCTAACAAATTTAACACCAAACAATCGCCGACACGACAGCGGCGGAGAATTGCGCCCAGGTCATCGTGATTGGCCAGCCATTGCCTGCGCGCGGCCTGACAGCGCACTTGCGGTACGCATACAGTCAGCGCCCGGTATACGATCGCCGCACCGCTAACACACGCGAGTGCGTAGAACCAAAACCAAATGAATAGATAGATTTTCTCATTAAGCGCGTTGACGGACAAAATGCACATGGCACTAATCTGCCGGAAACTACCGGATGCGCTAAGTTGATTATATTGGCATGCGGTTATGCTCGGCAACACCGAGAGCATACCATCATGTATAATTGAATGCTCGTCGAACATACGCGACAGCGCGAGCCAGCCCAGGCCCAGGAACTCGCCGTTTAACAACCAATTTACCAAGTATATTTGCGAAGTCACATTGATGAAATTAAGAATTTCGGCGCTAAAATATACGCCAAATAGCAACTTATGCTTGTTGAAATTGTTGTGCAAGTAGTCGACGAGCGGTGCGCGTTTACCGGTTAGCTCGGCTGTGATTGGCATGCTCAATTTACGAATGCAATCGGCTGCAAACGAGCTCCAGATAAAATGTGGCATGTAGAAGAATAGCGCCTGGATAATTAACACGTAGCCCACCCAGTCGTGATATGAGTGATATACCAGTTTCCTTGGTCTGTTAAACGACTTAAGACCAGGGTACATGCCGTTACCATGCTCGTTTTGTTCCAGAACTACTTCGCTATATGAACGTGTCCAGCAATATTTATTCAGTGTAGTCGTGTGCGAATTTTCATTTGCCTCGCAGGTGATTGGCGTGTCAATGTGTTGATATGCTTAATTTGTTTACATACATAATTTGTAAATAATATATATGTAATCCAAATAATTGCACAATCTTACCAAGAACAATTAAGCTCATTGCAAGCAGAATAGCAACTGTCACTTTGTAGTGGAGCTGAAACACCTTGTTGTCAATCGTACAAATGCGCGATTTAAATATCTATTTTGTAACATGTAATAGTTTTCATTTATAGACTTATAATTAACAGTTTATACTTATAATTAATAAGATTTAAATACTAAAATATACTACTTACCGATAGCATTTTTAATTACTTATTACAGTGCACAAAAGTTAATTTTAAGCTTTCTTTTATACTGCTGTTTTTAATGTAAAATTCTTATGTACGATATAAAAGCTAAACTTGAAGTGAAGTTTTAAAAAGCGTTTCGAAGTTAATCGAAACTGTCCTTCAAATTCCGCATCTGTTTTGCTCTTTAAAGAGAGTCTCAAATTTATACATTCCATAATCTATTTTTGTGCAATGTTGTCCTGATAGTTAGCCTACAATCTGAAACATTGAGCATGGCAAGTTTATTTACATTAAACTTGGACTTTCAAGCATATTAAAGTTTAGGAAATGCTGGAATATAAACTCTAATATATTGTAAATATCGAATTTATTTATTTTACATTTCAAATATTGATACTTTTATTTACACTTGGTAATAAGCATGCTCAATATAAATAATAATCGATGCTCAATAATCGATTGCACAGATTGTTTAGAATATATTTACTGTATTTATTGATGATTATGTGCTGCAGTTAGCACTCGTAACGTAAATAAATATAAGAAAGTTTAAGTAATTTTGTCATGTTATCATTTGCAAATGATTGAGTATTATGCAGTTTTATATCTTAAATAACAAATATAATTTTAAAACAACATATTATTTTTTATTTCATTTATTTTCATTTATATTTATCTCCAAGTTATAAATTATTTAAACATTTTTGTCATGAATTAAATAAAATAAATTACAAAAATATTAATAGATTTCAATAATAATATCTAAAAACTTAACCAGATTAAATAACAAAATTAGTCAAGCTAAAATGTATCATTCAACTTTTTCCATATTTCCCAAACGCGTATTAAAATCATAGAGCAAATCCTTAAAATGCACCGGGTCAATATTCTTCGAGAGCAAATTCAGCATGAACCAATCTCCGATTTGGCAGCGCTCGAGAATCGAATGCAGATCATCGTAATTCGATATACAGCGCGACCTAATGGCCAAATAGCGCACTCGCGGCACCAATACAGTCAACGCTCGGTACACAATCACTACAAAACTAAGAAACGCCAAACCATAAAACCAGAACCACAAAAATACATAGATTTTTTCATTAATAATATTAACAGGCAAAATGCAGAGAAAATCCTCCTTGATAACATCGCCGGACGGACCAAACATGTAAAATTCGCACTTGGTTAGTCGCGGAAACACCTTGATCAACGGGTCATAGCGCACGGCGTAATCGCGCTCGGTTAATTTCAACACTTCCAAACCATACTGCAGAAATTCGCCACCCAAAAACCAGTTCATCAAGTACATTTGCATGATAACATTAACAAAATTCAGTATCTCCGCTACATAATACATGATAAATAGCGGATTATGCTGTTTAAGATTAGCATGTAGGTAGTCGACTAGCAGTGCGCGCTTGGCGGCCGTGTTGGCCGGCTCGAGCGAGATGGAAAACTCGAGTCCCAAGTTCAATTTCTTGATTCGGTTCGCTTCGTAGGCCTTCCAGAGATACCGGGGTAAGTAGAAGGCGAGCGCTTGTATGAAGAGCATGAATCCGACCCATTGGTAGTACGCGTGGAACACGCGTTTCTCGCCCTTCACGTACTTATCGATGCCCGGGTAGGGCACGCCGTTCGGCCCCACCTCCGTCTTCCACGCGTCTACCACGCTAAATGTAGTATGTATCCAGCAGAATCTATCCGCGATTTTCTGGTCATCTTCCTTCGTGGTAATGCAGTCGATCGGATCGCCCCAGTATTGAAATGCTACATGATATAATTATTTATGCTTTGTATTGTATTAGTTCTATTTTTATAAATATATTTATATTGAGTTAATTGTATCAAACTTATTTATTTGAAATTATATACTATAAGTTTTTTTTAGTAAATAGTTTTTTAACTTAGAAATTTTTAAATATGTTAATTTATACTTATAAATTTAAATTAAATTGTGTTAAATAGTTCCAAAAATAATATTGTTATTAATTTTAGTTACAAAAATAACATCTAATTTTTGTTATTTTATTGGTTTAGTAATTCGGTATTGTTTTAAATGGTAGCAAAAATATATTTATACGTATTTTTTGCCTTACCAGTAACAATCAAGCTAAATGCGAGTAGAATGACAAATGTAATTTTGTAATGCAGTTGAAATATCTTGTTATCGGTCGTACAGGAGCTCGGCTTTAGAAACTGTTTTAAATCGCCAATTAGTGAGTACAACATTATTTTCAAACAAAAAATTATTTATCATGTATATAAAATATTTATATCGTTTAAAATATTACAATTTTATTACATTTATTATATATATTCAGCATTTATAAAATGTAAAGTTATTTTATTAATTTGCAGGATGTATAATTCTAAAATTGGCATCCTTTTTTGTATAATTATTTATGTGGTTTATTAAACTACCACGCTAAAACGTTAAAGACATAATGTTACTTTAACGCCATGATGAAATAATACTGTTTAAATGCGTAAACCGGATACATGCTAAATTTTAACTTATCTTTTTTTTTATTAATGTTAAAAAACTATTAAAATAAAAAATATAATTGTAATTTTATATTATTGAAGATGTTATGTACCGTATATTATTTATTAATATACTATTTAATATTCCTCGATTATTTAATATTATCATTTATATAATAAATATGTAAATTTAAAATAAGTTTAATTTTTTTAATTCAATATTTATTTTATTATATTTAATAATGCATTTTATTGTTATATCTACTTTGTATTAATTAAATAATTATTATTTATAATTATTGTAATAATAGTTTTTAATAAAAATGATTATATCTCTTATTATTAATAATTTATTAAGCTAATATATTATATGCATTGTACAGTTTAATTGATCGCACATTGAGAATATTTAAGTATAAAAAGTATGAAATTATGCAAAAAATTATTTTTCAAAATATTTTCCACAATTTTTTATTTTACATCTTCGTAAAAAATTCCAATCATGTTGATACAAAGTTATAAATTGTTTAAATAAGAATATTTAAATTTATTGCATTGTAAATATTAACTTATTATTATTGTAAAAAATAAATGATATATGATTATCTATGTAATTCTAAAATTATTTATGTTTATAATGTACTTATTAGGTAAAAGTTATAGATATGTCTGTATAAAATGTTCAAACAATCCATTTTACCCTAAAATTCTGACTTACACAATTCTAATAAATGCAATTATGATATGATAATATTAGAAAAGCTAAAAAAATATAAGCATTTCTAAAATAATTTCATAAATGATACTAAAATATTTGAACGCAATAATTAAACAATCTTCTCCTTATTACCGAGACGCACATTAAAATCATAGAGCAAATCTTTAAAATGCACAGGATCAATATTCTTCGACAGCAAACTTAGCATGAACCAATCGCCAACTTGGCACTGTTGCAGAATCGCGCGCAGGTCATCATAATTGGATATACAGCGCGACCGGATCGCCCAATAACGCACCTGCGGTAAGAGTACAGCCAAAGCCCGATAAACAATAACCACAAAACTCAAAAACGCCAATCCGTACAACCAGAACCACAAGAATATATAGATCTTTTCATTGATAATATTAACGGGCAAAATGCACAAAGCATCATGCTTCTTTACATCACCGGACGGGCCAAAAAGGTGATAGGTACATTTGGTCAAGCGCGGAAATACTCTGATCATTGGGTCATAGCGTATGGCATAATCGCGTTCCGTGTGCTGCAGCACTTCCCAGCCGTACGACGTGAATTCACCACCCAAAAACCAGTTTATCATGTACATTTGCACGATAACATTAAGAAAGTTCAGAATTTCGGCGAAATAATACATGCTGAACAGCATCGAGTGTCGGCCGAAGTTAGCATGTAGGTAGTCGACGAGCAGCGCGCGTTTGGTGGCCGTGTTGGCCGGTTCAAGCGAGATGCTAAACTCGAGTCCCAAGTTCAATTTTTTTATCCTGTTAGCTTCGTACGCCTTCCATAAGTAGCGTGGTAAGTAGAAGAACAGCGCCTGGATGAATAGCATGAAGCCGACCCACTGGTAGTACGCGTGGAATACGCGCTTCTCACCCTCGACGTACTTGTCGACGCCCGGGTACGGCACGCCGTCCGGCCCGACCTCCTTATGCCAGGCGTCCGATACGCTGAACGTCGTGTGAATCCAGCAGTAGTTGTCGATTATCTTCTGTTTAATTGAGTCCGTGTTTATGCAGTCGATCGGATCGCCCCAATGCTGATATGCTAGTGATTAGATTATCATGATAGTTATTTTGAAAATTTTTGAATGTTTCATATGCATTGCAAAACTATTTAGTGATTTTTGCTAGTTTAATTAATCTTAATGTATGTTTTGTTGTTGTTGTGTGATTTAAAATTATAATTGTTTATTTAACGTAGCTTTGGAAAATGTAAGCGTGTTTATTTTTGACATATTAATATTGTATTATTTTATCAAGTATAAAACTTAACTTATATATATATAAATATTTGCTAGTTTGTAAGTTTTATGTTTAATAGTTTAATAATATTTAAGTTTAAAAGCTTAATAAAATATTTACTAATTTTCTAAATCTAAATTATCAAGCAATTATAAGAGTTTAAATAATTTTGCAAGTGTAATTTTATCCTTATTAATTTATTCTACTTTTTAACCAATGTACTCATAAACTATGTAATTTATAATAAATATAATTTTCAATAAATTTAATTTTGCACATTTTATAAAATGCAAACTTACCATTAACAATTAAACTAAACGCAATTAGAAGTACAAATGTAACTTTGTAATGCAATTGAAATATCTTATTGTCAATTGTACATGAGCTTGGTTTAAGAAATTGCTTTAAATCGCCGAGTAATGAGTAAAACATTTTTATACAGTTACAATTATTTTACTTAAAAAAATTATATTCAATAATTGGTGACTAATTTGCAACTATTGATTAGTGCAAATACTATATATATGAACTGAATTATACTGTATAATGTTCGAAATCAACGCGCAATTTATCGATACGCAGGATGTTTTTGTATAAGGAAGTTCAGCATCCTTGTATTTTACATGGTATCATTAGTAGAAATACAATGCACTGGGCGTTCAAGGCGAGTCTGCTAGTTTATAGAATCATTGTACTAGACTTTGAAATAAGTATTAATTTTTATTATGCTATTTTGTTTTTCTTAGACTGGTCTAAACAGCATCGCAAATTGTTTCTTGATTTAAAAATTACTTTTACATTGTTGTTTTTATAATACGCATTATATCCAAGAAATTTTTATATAATTAATTTAACAAGTATGTTAATGATCTAGCTGATTCAATTTTAGTTTATTAACTAATTATATTTTTACAATATAAATGAGTCAACCTGATTTTTTATTCTGTCTAGTTAATGTCTTTAATAATTTAGCTAAAAATGTTTGCAATGTTTAATGTAAAATATACTGTAGAATCATATATGTCTTAGAAAATATAAAGTTGATAATTATAGTAACAAGATACTGTATATTTCTACTTAAATTACTAGATACTTAAGTTACTAGATTTACAATAGAAGTAACTTTATACAATATCTATCTAATTTGTTTATCGGAATTTATAAAAATTATTTTGAAATATGTTTAAAAAACAAAATAACATGTTGTTAACTAGGATCAAATTATTATACGCTTATTAGTATTAAGATCTAGTTACATTTCATAATACTGTAATTTAGTATAAAATTATAATAAAACAAATTTATTTAAAATAAAATAAAATATTAATAATTAATTTTAACATTTTGTTGCTATGCTCTATTTGTGCAAACTATTAGTAACATTATTAATCTACACGCAAAAAATAAACAACATAAATAATAAATTAGCATTAGAAAATTGCATTATATATTTTTTGCGCAAATTAAGATTTTTATTAAAACACATTATTGTCTTGGCAAATTAATAAACGACTTATGTACACAAAACTTATAATTTTTATCAAACATTGTTCGCAAACACTCATCCGATTCAATGCCTTTCGCTGCAGAGCTTGTTGTGAAATAACGTTTCGGAATGCGATCCAAACATTTATCATGCATAAATCCGAAGCCCAGATTTGCCAACTTATTCATTGCATTTGAATTTCTTGTTTCTAGCTCCAGCTGTATGTTTGCTAAAAATGCACAATAATTAGCAAATATTTTAAATATATTTTATAAATGTTACATTTCATATTTTCCATTTATTAGCCAAAACTTTTCTTAATGATTTAATATGCTGAATATAAATAGTAATTTTTTAACAAATACATTGGGTATTAAGTGTATTAGTAAAAGTTTTATAAGATAAATATTTTTCTATCTATAAACTTTAAACCACAAATACAAGTAACTTAGCAAAAGTAAATTTTGATAAATGTCTAAAACGCGTATAAAAATAATAATAAGATAAACTTATAAGTTTACAAATTATATGTTTTATATAGTGCGATAAATTAAAATATTAAATAACATATTATTTTATAATTGCTATGTACTGTTAAATTTGCCAAGCACAAGCTATAAATTAGATAATTAATGCATTTCGCTTATTAAATTAAATTGTATCTTGATAAGAAAATAAATATTATATATTTTTGGCTAGTAAATATTAAATATTTTCAGTTCTTTACAAAGATTATTTGTGCAAGATTATTGCGTTATATGAGATGATAATTGTCACATGATAAAGAAAATTGTAGGTCTAAAACTATATACTCTGTATATACTGTACTTGTTACTAAAAATAAATTAATTCGAGCTAGTTTTATTTTAAGTTTATATATGCCAAATTTTGAGAATATATTTTACGTGAATTTGTGTTTATTACTTCTTAAATATTTACACAGATTATTTTTATTAAATTAATTTATTTATATAATTTTACTTTTATAACTTGTATAACGTAGTTTTAGATATTTAGATAATTTATACAATATTTTTTGTGCAAAGCAAATTTTACTAAATGTACTGAATAAAAAATGCATCTTTTTAATTTATTATATAAATGTAGTTGTAAAACTGTATGGTGACATACCGTATAGCATTTATGTTGTATTATGTTTAAAAATTAATCAATTACAGTATATTATTTTAAAAACACTCATGTTATAGAACAATGCATTTTAACAATTATAGATTTTTTCAAAATATTTATAGTTTTATAAATTAAATGCGTTTACTAACAAATTTAGCTTCTATAAATTAAATAATAATTATACATGGCAAATATGAAAAAATGTCTTTGAGGGTCGATAGTTTATTCGTACACTGTATATATAAGAACTACGTTTATTTCATTAGAAAAAATATGCATATATATAATTTCAATTTGCGTTGCTTATTTTTCAAATTTAAGCATTATAATTAAAATACTTGTAAAACTTTCAATCTATTTACCAACTCATTTTTTAAAATAATAGAAACAATTATTTGGATGCTTATTATAATTTAATTAATAAATCTATTTAACATCAATTCGAATAAGTCTTTCGCCGACAGTCCCAACCAGAGGCCTAAGAGAGCGCCGAAACCGGCGACGAGTGATATGAAACTCATTTCCGGCTTATATTCAATGACCTGATCGGGCGATCGGTTGCGTGTAATGCGGACGCGACTGCGGTTTCGATCGGTCAGTGCGACGCGTTTGGCGACTCTCGTCTCGTAGTAGGTTTCGACGCAGTTCTGCGGACATACCGTTCGGCACCGATCGTTGTACTCGAAGTACGCGAGCGCTGAATGCAAGCCCAAGTTATGCAAATCGGCGCGAATTTCGGCGCACAGTATATCTGCCGATCCGTTCCCGGCATACGATCGGCGAATGAAGTGAATGTGCGCGTAGGGCACGCACGCGCGACGGCTCGAGTGCCATGCTCGTTTTGTATATCTAGCGCGTTTTGCGTATCTAGCACGTTGTAAATAATTATCGCGCATAATTAAACGCATGGCGCAATCGCAATTTATTCACGCAATCGGTTCTCGTGTAGCCGGCTTCGGGCGCGTACTCGAGGCACGCGGTCTGAAACGGCGCCGGCAGTAGTCGTCGCGCTATTCCGTAAAAGTCGATATGTGTTTCGTAACCAAACGGTATTTGCATTGCCATTCCGTTATAAACCGAATCGATTGTATTCGCCGAATGCTTTATTAACTGAATTCCGTACGATTCGTGAGCAAGGTAGAACAATGCGAGTGGAACCGCACGGCTGCGATTGTAATCAACGGTAACATTTTTCAAATTACGCTTGCTAATACGCCACGTTTGGCTCATTCGACTGAAGTACGTATTTTGAAAGAGCAGTCCGTTGTTGAACGTCTCGATTGGCGACAAATCGCTGATATTCTCGTCGATGCCGTAGAATAGCCGGACGTCTAGAGCGGTGTTTCGATTATCGAGTATATAATTTGGAAATATTTTTGCAAACAAGGTATCGGTTGTAATATTAGGTATATTGCTTAGATAAACTCGTAATGATTGCTCGAACAAGGAGTTTTGAGTGGAAAATTTAGCCAGACTAGTATCGTATTCGACAATGTCCATGTATAGATCATACACGTAACTTAAACCGCTATTATTCGGGTAAATATTTCGCAAATATTTTGGAAAATTGAGTGAAATCGCCGGAATGTCGATCCAATTGGTGCGCTCGACGCCAGTGGTCACAACAATTTGATTGCTTAAGTATATTGATAATAGTAACGGACAATGGTAGATGAAACCAGCCAGGCAAATTATATTTGGAGCATTATGCATTAATTTGCTTATTTTAGACGCAATTACATTACGCGACAAATACGGAATTAAATTCGCTGAAAATATACATGAGTTAAGCGAATCGAGCATGCTCCATAATAGTATGAATGTTTGTCGAATAGTAGTAATTTTAGCAAGTAAATAATTATTGCGATTACAATAATAACGAATTGCTTGCAATGCCGATAGTCCGAACCAAATGCCGAGTAAACCACTCACGTCGAGCACGAGCGCCAGTGCCGTCATTTCGGGCGTGTGTTCGATCGATACTTCGGACACTCTCTTTTTAAACATGCTAAATGTGGCCACCGCGGTTTTCCATTTTTGATAGTTATGTAAATTGATTTCATACATACTATACACGCAATTCGGTTTACATTGTCGATCGCATTGATTAACTAGCAATGACACATTGACATGATCAGTTAAATTAACACGCTCATTTCTACAGATATTCGTTTTATTTATTTGCGTTAAATATTCGTAGAGTAGTATTTGTTTTGGCAAACTTGCTATACAACGTACATGGTAAGTTTTAACGCCGCGTATAAAGCATTTGTTTAGGCAATCAGTTCGCGTTCGCCGGCGTCTAAAGGCGTCGTTTGGGCCGTAAGCGCGACAATCGCTTTCATACGGCGGCGGCAATAGTCGCGTTTCGAACGTATTATAATAATACCGATTACCATGATCAATCGATCCGATTACGTAATTTCGCGCATAACCAAGATTAGGAAAATCCGCGTCGGAATGAACGGATACAACAATTTGTGTGCTGTTCAATTTATAGTATTTATGCGGATACATAAAAGTAAAATGCCCTATGTAAATAGTAATTGCGTAATTTATATCACACTCAATTTTGGACGATTTATTCGAAACAAACGTGCTGCTTTTATACAGATCTTTCTCGATAATAAAGAAAAAGTATCTGTCTATTATATTGGCGTAAGCGTTTTGGAAATTTTTAACAACGATCTCAAACTCGGATTTAAGTTTAAATGCGAATCTGTTTGTCAATTCTAGCGTGGTTAAATTTAACGAGTTAGCGAAGTCGCGAAGTGGTTGAAAAGACTTTTCTTTGATTGCTTGTTTTTGAAAATAATTCAAACTCTCGTTCTTTTTAGTTAGCATATATTTAGCGTAATATCGATTTGATAGTACATGGTACTTTGGGTACAGGTCTGCGTACGTGTATAGCGAATGCGATTCGAGCACTGGATAGCAGACTGTAATCGCAGGTATTTTATGCGATTTTTTCTGTTCAAACAATATATTGACTGATGTCTTATAACTCAAATAATTCATTACTAAATCGATCGATTGATACGTAAATATAATGATTGCAAACGATATAACGAATCGTTTATACAATTGAGTTATTAATGTTTTATAATCTCGAATATTGCACATTGCTTAGTAAATAGTAGTACTATAATAATAATTATTTTACTATGATAAATTAATTATTAATTTGGATATTTTTTTATTAGTTAGATCCCTTTTTATTAAAATAATTAGAAATAATATAACGAAGTTATAAACAAAATCACTATAACGTTAGGCAAATCACACAATAAATATTTTATAATATATTTCAAAATTACATTTATATTCAAACTTTACACACTTATAAGATTAGACTTAAAATTTAAATTTTAATGAATTTTATATTTTAATCAAAAATATTATTAGTTTTATATTTTGTATATTAAAAAAACACAAAACATAAAAAATTTTATCTCCATATTTACAATTAGTTTTTTAATTTTAATAAATTTTATATTTTAATTAAATATACATATATGAATTTTAATATTCAATTGGCAAATTGCTTTTATTTAATATATAATAGTAAAAAATATTACATTTTATTTTATATTAAAATATAATAGTATAATGAGTTATGCTATATTATACAGATACTCATTGCCTTAATTATAATAGCATTGTGTGTTTATTATTTCATAAGTAGAGTAATATTAAAATTTAATATTACTTATATGCAAATTTTGATTGATTTAATATTAGATTAATACCTGCATATTAATTATAGCTTAAAAAATATATAAAGCGATATTACAAGATTAATTAAAAATCAGGAAGTATAATCCGTAATTGTTTATTTCATATAAAATATTTATTTGAAAAAAGCCTTGAAATATTATTTCATATATATATTTCATATACAGTATATATATGCTATAAATGCATGTTTATATTACATTAGTTCCAAATACAATACTATTATTCAATTAGACTAATTAGACCGCAGTTTTCAAATAATTAGTCTTGCAACTTGGTGGCTTTTTACAATGTGAAAAAACATTTGACGATTAGGCGAGAAGAACGGCACAAAATATGTAGTTGGTTGTTTTTTTAATTATTATACTAATACAAATTACGATAACTTACTTATAATTAAACAAGCATATTAGTTTAATTAGCGTTATTTGTTTATAAATTATAAATAATGTAACTAATTAACTTGGAAAAATGTTTTGCGCCGTTCTTCTCGCCTAATCGTCATTTGGAAAAAATTGTTGCATGAGTTAAAATTATAAATATAAAAAAATTAATCTAACAGGTAAGAACGATAAACAGCATTAAGTCAAATAATGTTTAACAACGATTAACAAGTCGAATAACGTTACACTGAATACTGTTAATTTGAATACTATTAACTCTAATAATGATTAAACAAAGGGCATAAATATCAATTATTTTGTGTTCTTAATTATTATTAAAACTATAATTTAATTTAATATTGTTTGATTTAACTTTATTCAAAGTAACATAATTATTCAGTTTAACATTATTCGGTTTATCATTATCTGATTAGTTATTATTTATTGCGTTCAGATTAATTTTTTTATATTTATAATTTTCACTGATTAAACCATTTGTTCCAAACATGTTATGTCACCTTGTAAAAAGCCACCAAGTTACAAGCCTACAATTGTAAAATTAAAATTATTTTATCAATAATTTATACTAGTTACTTAAAAACCGTACAGTAAAATCAAGTTGCGAGTTGCAATTTAGTCGTTAATTACAATTAAATTACTATCCATTTGCAGCTAAAATTTCTGTAAATATTACAATAGAAGTACACAATAACATTTATATTTTTACAAAATTAAATTACATTAAGAATGTTTTGAGCATAATGCATATTTTAAAGCTTTGAATAAAATATCAATATAAAATATAAATTAAACTTAATATAAACCGACTTAACAGCAATATTTTTACAATATAATTTATTTTATGATTCACAGATTCGTGACAACACAAACATTTTATTTCAAGTCTAATTCGATCAGCATGTCTTTAAATGATACATGATATTAAATTAAAATTAAATTAAATAAATATGATTTGACTATTCCACGTTAAATATTACGATAATTTAAAAAATATTTACAATGTAACATTTATGCACTTACATGGAATTTCTATCTATAAGTACTGTGTAATCAACATGTAATTCGAAGCCATTAGAAATGCAAATTCCGCTAATTGTCGGTTATTTAAGACAAACCAATCCAAGCAATAGTATCCGATCTCTCGTTTGGAGAGCTTCTCAGCGAAGGCTAGGATTTTCAAGCGATCGACGACTGGAATGCGAATGCGTTTCGCAGTCATTGAGAAGAGCTGTGAATACGGCTTATG
>JAQIXC010000995.1:0-17700 GCA_034697605.1 Metabelba pulverosa
TAAAAGTTTAAAGAAATATAAATTAGTAAAAAGTAACCTGTTAGTAAACTACTTTGGAACTAAAATTAGGTTTCTTGATCATAATGAGAGCGATGAGAATTTAAGATGTAAGGGAGACCAACTTGGCAAAGAAGAAATCACAATGTGCATTTGATAAAAATAACCATGCTAGTTTGATTCTAGACCTAATTCTACACAATTCTTATGTCAAAAAAAATTTAGCTTGTTTAGTTTTCGAGATACGAAATTTTGAAAATTCGATCTTAATGGAAAGGAATAGGGAGTTTTGAAACTTAAATACTTAATTAAGTGGTGGCTAGGGTAGAGCCTTTCATGTATGGCGTAAATTACGTCATGTAAATTACATAAAGGTATTTTGATATACATTAAATTACAGCGACATCAAGTATTGATTAACAATATTTTGAACAAAATAATGTGTTTTTATTTTAATTATTAAAAATATTAAATTACCAAAATTAAGAAATAAACTAACTAAAGGAAACGTAGAAAAGCTCTTGGAAATTCAATTTAGCTCCTCAATAGATTTGTTTAAAAAATAACGGTATAAATTTAATTTTTATATAAATTCGTTTTTGATTTAATTCTTTTCTGGATAGTTTTTGAAGAATCTAATGAAACGGGTGTTAAAATACTTTTTGATAAATAAAATTATTATTTTAATCTTAATACAGCATCTGACAGTATTATATATTCATTCAAATTTTAAATAAAATAAATTATATTGTGAAATTAGAAAATTACATGTAAATTAAGTTACATTATATACATGTAAATTACATGGCAAATCGCATGGCATTAATAGAAAATCGCCCAATGGTGGCCCAGACCGGAAACGACTTAAAAATTTTTTACTAGTATATTTTAATGTAAATGTGTTTTTTAGATAAGTGGAGTTAGTAAGTAACAATTATTTATAATTTATTAATTATGTTCAATGTATGTTTTGTGCCAAACTTGACATGGGGTTACTTACCGTACTTACTGTCGGATGAGTGTCCATCGAATGGGGAGGATTGCTTTAATTTTTTACATTCACACTTTTTTCATAGGAGAGCTTTTATATACTGTTTTATTCTTTAACTGTGGAGTATAAGTGCAATACTAATTAAAATATGAGTTATATTAATTTGGTAAAAATTAATATGCAAGATTGAAATTTTGTATGCAAGATTACTTTATTGAATAATGGTTAATAATTAATAATTGGCAAAGATTAATGATTCATCATAGAAAAATACAAGAATACTGGATTATGTACTCAACAGATTATACTGTACATACATTATAATATTGTATAATATACATTTTATTAATATATAGGTATATTATATTATGTAAACTTTATAATCCCATATACATATTGTAATCTACTTATTTTAAAAATATTTAAATTACAAATTTTAAAAACTTAAAGCAAAACTTGAAATAATTAATTATCTTTATTTTAACATTATTTTAATATTTGTTTTCATTATACCTTATAATATAATATAATTTTACAATGCTCAATTTATATCTTTACACCTAATACTGTACTTTTAAATATAAAAATTTTATATTTAATATTTTATCATGTTGTTTGTATTTGTTATTAAAATAAATTAGTCCAATAAAGTAGTCTTTTTTTATTTAAACATATATTTGCAGTTATTTTAAACATTTTAAATATATTTTCTAAAGTTTTATTATTGTTTTTAACTGGAAGAGAATTGTCCATCATAAATTTATGTCAATTATAGTAAGAAAAATGTTTGGGTTTAAGTAGGTAATAACTGTAATAATAATTGCTATAAAAATATTATAAATAGAAAATGTTATCATTTTTAAATTAATAAATAAACTGATATTAATATTATAAATACAATTAAGTAATTAAATTTATAAAATGGTTGCCGAATACATAAATTAGTATAAATTAAAAAGTAACTGTATAGTTGTCGTTATTTAAATAACTTATTATTAATATTAAATATTAACTTATTACGCTCTTCACTCTATACTCATATGTTGAATAGCGGCGAAAACAAACCGGAACGAATTTTTACACTGTATGTAGTTAAATGACTTTAAATAGTTAAACAAATGCAATTCACAGTTTGAACTTAAACATAAAAGAATCTTGCCAATACAAGTCATCATATTAACTGTTACTGATTTAATTTATCTAATTTATATTATAAATAAGTAACCTTATTTTATATTTAAAATAAAATAATAAAATCTTCTAATAATATAAGAAATAAAAATATTATTAAAGTATAATTAAAATGTTTTTATAAAAAATTATTTTGCCAAGACTAGATTATACTGTATACGATACTACAATATACAGTATAATCTAGTCTTTGTAAATTAATCAATTTTAAATATATTCTAATTACATTTTTATAGTATTTTTATTTCTTATATTATTAGAAGATTTTATTATTTTATTTTAAATATAAAATAAGGTTACTTATTTATATTATAAATTAGCTAAATTAAATCAGTAACACTGAATATGATGACTTGTATTGGCAAGATACTTTTATGTTTAAGTTTAAACTGTGACTAGCGTTTGTTTAACTATTCAAAGTCATATAACTATATACAGTGTAAAAATTCGTTTCGGTTTGTTTTCGCCGCTGTTCAACATATGCTCTCTTCTCTATGCATACATTATTAACCAGTTTTTGATGACATATACGAACGGAGAAGTTATTCCTCAAAATGGGAAGAATATTCTCAAAATAAGAAACATTTCTAAACCGGGAAAAACATTTTTAAAAAGCTCCATGCTTTTTGGTGAGAGATCAGCTGCTAATGATGTGAGTGGAGTGATTGGTAGTAATAATAGTGTTTAACATATCATAACATTTTCTGTCAATAACTAAGTTAGAGATGAGTCATATGAGTCGCATGAATGTGTCATTGAGATGAGAACTGAGATTTTCGTTCAATATCATGTCGTCCGCTCCCCTCCGTTACGTACCCCAGTCCCTCTCAGATACCCCTACAGCCCACAGCCCGCAGCCCTACAGCCTATCCACTCTACACTGTACAGTACAATTTAAACTGTGTAGAGTGTTGTGCGGATGTCGAGCCGTTGCCGTCAGTACATAACCTAACGTTAGAACGTATTGAAAGTGTAGTGAACACTGAATTGCTGGCAATGCGGGTCTTATCGAATAGAGCGCTCAATAGTGATGACTAATCGCCAATTAATGTCTGCAGCCATTGACAAACAGACATCTGTTTCAAAGATACACGGGTGCTCTCCCGTGCCCTTCGCTCTCTACCCTTGTCCTCAAGTTTTATACCTTCAACTTGAAGTTCTTTGTTATCTTACTCTATTTTTATAAACTTGCTAACTAACTAATAAGAAAAAAATACTACTTGCTGTAAATATGAATAATGTACAGAGCCCGGCGAAAGTGTATCGCCAATTTCAACACACACTTTAAAAGCGCACTGTAGTATTACACATAGCTTTTGAATAACATTGTGTACAGTGCGCTTTTAAAGTCTATGTTGAAATTGGCGATACACTTTCGCCGGACTCCGTACTGTACACTACATAGCGGATTGCCTGCCATTCAGCTGCAGCAGGTATAAAGTGACATTTAGAAGAGGCATACAGCAGCTGCTATTATACTATAGTTTCGGCGCATCCAAAACATTTCGCTCTCTAATTATAATATATTATAAATTTTAGTTTTTTTATTACACAACTAATATTAAATATATAATATTAAATCAACTATTAAATATGTACATATAAGTATGATATACAATGGGTATTATGCTCAGATACATTGGAAACTTTAATAGTGTACCTCATTTTCTACCGGTGAACAGATTGACATCTTTATGGCTATTTTTGCAAACTGCTTAACCTCGCTTATATCGGCATGCAGGTTTTTGCGCATAATACGGTAATATACTATAATACAGTTATCTTTTACTGTATGATGTCATATGTAAAAAGTAATCCAATCGCTTTATTTAATATTCGGGCTTGCTATAATTTACTTTATTTTAAACATGATTATACTGTATTTTAAAAATTAAACTTGGTGTAATATTAAATAACTGTTTAAAATGTTGAATTTATTAATGAATGACAAATATGTTAAATCTAATACACACAAATATAGTGTATTATTTGTTAGATAACTCGAAAGTACATTTTATAACTATTAATTTTTAAAACTTTGTTTTACATTACTACAAGTTTCAAACACTACTAATGTTTAAAATAAAGTAAGTTATAACAAGCGCGAATATTAAATAAAGCGTTTGGCTTATTTTTTAATCACGTATTTTTAGCTTTTTGGATTTTTAGAGTAACTTTTGTAATTCATAATTATAACACTATACCATGGGTTTGGCAACTCACAATACTCCAAATTTTATAAATTTATTCATGATATTACATTAAATTGATATTATAGCCAAAAAGCAAAATTAAATATATAATAATCATGTTTATTTAGCTTTCTGCAATGAAATACATAACGCGTTGTATTCATACATAATTTATAATGTCATTTCTAAGTTGTTTACAAATATTTTAAAATTACATTCATTTTATTTTTCAATAGGTAATTGATTAAACAGTTTAATATAATGGATTTCTATGAAAACCAGCTTTAAGTTGATAGAGATTCCAAATAAAGATTGATTTGATTTGAATACAATAATAAAAACAATTTTTTTCAATTAAATCAATTCTTTTATACAATGTTTTAACAAAAATATTATTCTTCAAATATTTGTGTAAAATTCAAATATTGTTCTCCAGTTGTAAGGAATTAGATTTGGACTATAATTAGAATTGTGTATTAACTTTAGAGCTTCAATTTCTCTCCTTATTTTTAAAATGTTTAAATTTAATAATGTTAATCTATTTTGATAGTCTAAGCCGTGTTTACTCATTTTATAGCAAATATATTTAATAATTGTTTTTTGTATTTTTTCTATTTGTTCTGACTGTGTATTTGTTGGAACCCAACTCATATTAACTTATATATTAATACCTGTAATATATAATTCACGTACGAGCTTAAATCAAAACAATTGCACTTGTTTAAATTTAAAACAAGAATTGCACTTGTTTAAACATGAAATTGTTCATAAATATATTTGTTTACTTTATACGATTATTGGATATTAAAAAAAATATAAATTTTAACATAATAACATAATGTCTAGACGACATCAAGCCGCAGTTAGCGGTCGGGTAAAATTTTGCTTTAATTAGCAAAATTATTAGCATTGTAAAAAATAGGTCGTAATTTCATATTACATGGTTCCTATGGGAATTCATATATTTTAAATTATAATTTATAACATAAATTTTTCGAAATAGGATATTTTGTTTAAATATTCTCTAAGAATACTCATAGATGATTTTAAAAAGTATATTTAGTGTATGTAACATATAATGTCTAATTTAAAATTGTACTGTCTACAAAAGTATATTTACTTAAATATTATTAAATTAACTGCATAAAGTTTATAATTTAATTAAAAATATAGCGTAGCATATGTATTTTAATAAACTAAGTTTTAATATAAACTTACAAATATTACCCAAAGCAATGAAAATGTATTCAATAGAGTCGTAAGTCCTGTACGCGAAAGCATTACAAAAAAGAGCCCTTTCGGGAGTAAAATGCTATTATAATACAATCAATTCGCTCTAAATCTACTTTAATAATTATAATATCTTATATCATGATTGTATTATGCATAATTATTATGCATAAAAGTAAAAGCCAATAGAAATATAGATTAAATTGCAGTAAAAACAATAATCATATAAAATAAACAATTTCACAAGTTTCACGATTGTCTCAAGTTTATTTTGTAATTCTTGAGGAACTAATTTCTTAAAAAAAAGTCTGTAGATGATGCATAGCACTTTTAGCTACTTTGAAAGAGAAAGAAAGAAAGAGAGAGAGAGAGAGAGAGAGAGAGAGAGAGAGAGAGAGAGAGAAACTTTAAAATTTTACTGGTAAAATTGCTATTATGTAAAGCTATATATTGTATGCAAAGAATATCTGCTATCAATATTGCTACTATTGTCTATCAACAGTAAATACTGAGTATATAAAGTATAGGAGTAGTGTATCTCTGTCTCTATGTTATGTCATAATTCGGATTTGATTCACAGTTTGGAAAAAGTTATGACTCACTCGACTCACTCCCTATGTGTTATATATGACATAAATTGTTGTCATCGGAGAACTGAAGCACTCGAGTACTAGAGGGCTGACTGAGTGTTAGAGTTGAGAGTTTTGCCACTTTAGACATAAATAACTATTTCGCGACTATAGCTTCGCTTCTGTTCCCTCTATACTACTAATCCTCTGACAATGTTCTCGGATTATGAGGTCATCCCTTCACTAGAAATAAGTTTATATTTACTAAACTATAGGTCAATGTAATACATAACTGAAATTTGGGAATTAATGATAACTTCAATCTTACTGTACATGTAATTCTGAACATTTCTAAATTGTTTCAAACATTATACTATGTACATATACAATGATACACCTAGTATATACAGTAGTGATATAGGGTTAGATTAGATTACTGTACTATATAACCAAATTATTGATTAGACCAAATAATTGTAATTTTGATTTCAAAATTTTAACCGTAGTTTAAAGTGTATTCAATAGAAAACTACTGTAACTACTTTATTTTGGTTTATAGTATATAATTTCAACTCTATACTAAATAATTGAGCAATAAAATAAATAAGTAAAAATGATCCAACGTGTTACTTTATAAATAAACAGTTAACTTTGATATACAGTATATGATCATATTAGAGTTTTATATATAGAGTATATTAGAGTAATATATATTAGAGATTATTATACTAATTATTAATAATAAAATATAAAATTTAAATTAATTTTTTGTTATAAATAAACATAAAGCTACAAAAGTTGATATAATAACTATTATAATTTACTCATTTTAACCAGTATTGTATTATACATAGTTTTAATACATATTTTTTTATTATAAATTAGTATGTATTAAAACTGCAATGCATTGCAAACTCTGATCCCACAAGTGAATAGAGATTGCATATTGTTATTTTGCATTTACAAACAGTTATATAAATACATATTGGATGCGATCACCTTTTCCTGTGTTGGTATGGCATGTATTATCATTTCTCCGTTATATCTATCTATTATCCAGTCGTGACTCTATCAATCGACAACCTTTACTGCAAAACATGACTCATATGCGTTCGATGCATGGGTTCGGCGTCTCGTTTTCCCCTCACCCTTCCTCCCTGCCTCCCTGCCTCCCTGCCTCCCTCCGTCCCTCCTCACTGCCCTGTCTGCCTATCTGTGCACTACTCTGTGCACACAATGCAGAGCTAAGAAGAGCTAAAAATGTAAAAAACGCAAAGTCTGTCAATCAGAGGAAGAAATGTTCGCAGCTTTCGATCGGTTCATTCGGATTTGGCTTTCGATGATTCACTCACTCGTCGACAATAGGTCCCACTCTCTCACACACCGACTCGTAAGCACTTCTGAAGCACTGCTTGCAATTGCACGCGAATGACGGGACCAGCAATTATTCCACTCTTAAGTTATATCAATTTTCATATACTGTATATGTAATACAGTATATATGTTGAATCTACTGTATACAGACCGTTGCCAAAGAAATCATCTTGATTCTCTTGGAACTAATCCTCAATCCAGAACTTTGATACTAAAATCTCAAAAAATATTTGTTTTTAAAGATAATATATATTCTCTTTCAGAGTTAAAAACGCGAGGAAGAGAATGTTGCATGTTTCATATTTTGCAGGAAGATACAGTATATTTAATTGAAGGAAAATCTTGCATGATACGTACTTAAATTATTAAGATATTGTAAAGTTATGCACTTAGAGATACTGTTGATCCGAAATAATTACGTGATATAACGGTTAATTTTTTAATAATTAATCTAATTTAGCAATAATTCTAATATGATTTATTATTTACATAAATCTTAAAACATTTAGTTCACAGATTTAAGATTATTTTATTTTTATTTTTATATACCGATATATATAAATTTTATAACTATAAAAAAAATAAACAGCTGTATTATGGATTTGATACAGTAGATTTTACCAAAGCAAGAAACTATAAAATAAAACTATATTATTTTGTAATTTTAATTTTATTTAGTTTAATTCAGTTTAAATTTTATACTAAGTTATTTTGTTTAAATATTAAAATTAGACTAAAACATTATAAACTGAATAAACTAAACAAAAAAAATATTGTAAGAACTGATGAATTTACACAGAATTTTAGATAGATTCTAAATAATCAAGGGCATAATTCGTTTGCTTTATCTAAAAATTTTTATAATTTTGTTAGCATTAACTATTGCATTGGGTCGAAATTAATGACCGACAACAATTTAAAATATTTATATATTAGCAATAAAGCTGCCATATTATTTTTAACAAAACGGTTATTATTATTATTTTATATTTTTTAAACTGGACTAAACTGGACATAAACATAAAAATATAAACTTGGCAAAATAAACATGGTAAAATTTTTACAATACAAGCCTTCATATTAAATGGTACGGATTTAATTTTAGTGATTTATAATGTAAATAAGTAAAATATATTTATCTTAAAAAAATATTAATTAAATTTATTATTAGTTTAGAATATAAAAATTAAAAACAAATGTAATTAAGATGTATTTAAAAGGAATTATTTTGCAAAGACGAGAAACTGTATCTGACTAGCATTGCATACAATTTAATATGATGGCTTGTATTGTTAAAATTTTGCCATGTTTATTTTGCCAAGTATATATTTTTATGTTAAACTTTTAGTACAATTATTAGTATAATTTATTTGTTTTTTTAATTTTATAAAACGATGAATAACCTTAATTATTAAATAGCCATAGCAATTAATATCTAATAAAAATTAAACTAAATGCGCATAAATATTAATATGCGCATGTCTTCAGCGTACAACGTGCATACAACTAAATAAGTAAAATTTTGAAATAATTAAGCAACCACTCTGGAAACCCTCCTTTAAAATAAATTTACATTAAAATATACTTGTAAAAATATTTCACTTTGTTTGCGGTCAGGAGCGATAGCTTTTTAATTTTTTGATAATTCAATATTCCCTATCTTTTTTGCATTGAAGTCGAAACTTTGAAAATTTATATTTCGAAAACTAAAAAAAGATTTAAAAAAATTGATGAATTGAAAACGCTGTGCAGAATTGAATTTAGAATCAAACTTGCATGGTTAATTTATTAAATTCAAAAAATGTTGATCATTACAGTATTTCTTTGTAGATTAATAGTTTATTTATTTACAGATTTCAACTAATCTTATTTTGTAATTGTATTTATGAATATTATTATAATTCCAATATTCATGTATAAATTTTATATGCATAAACTGTCATCATTAGACATTTATAAGGATTTTTACTGGTTTTGGAAGGTCATTTTACGCAGTTTGTTCTAGCATATTACATTTTATATTTCTTTTACTCAACTGATTGTTTTAATTATTAAATTGAGTCAAAGACAAACGGCTCGCTCTATCGGTTGACTCCGCGAATCAGACCGAACTCCTCACTAGCGGTCGGACATTATGCGCATAAAATTAAAATTAACACGCAAAAATAACTTATTTCTAGAATAACAGCTCTCTCAAACAATTAGAGTTAATTTCTTTTTTTTTGTTGCTAAAATGCAAGTAACACGACTATTGAACGATGAGCATTGAATATTAGCAATAATATTGTGTGAATTGAACTTTAATAAAAAGCATTCATCGCTCTTGTTTGAGACCACCGCTAGAATACTTTTTTATACATTATATGTTAATTATGCGCGCTAATTTTAATTTTATTAACGTAATGTCCGATCTATACTCATCACTGATGATGAGCATTGCTCACAAAATAGGATAAAAGTTTATAATTTTATAATGATAAAGTAATATCATCATATATGATTATATTAAAATCAGTTTATTTTTAATTGTTTATCAATTATGAATTGCTTATTTTTAAACAAAGAACTCATTTTGTGCGTAAATGTGGTTCAATAATATATATTGTGTGACATGCGGCTTTAAAAGACCGCGCTGCAACAATGATGAATAGCTAGGGATGTTAGTGGTGAAATTTTGGTAACGTTACCAGTGAAATTTTCGCAAAATTACACTGTAAACACCTCCATTTCAAAATTACACTCAAAATTTTGCTATTGTATATAATGTCAACAGACATTACAAGGTTTAAATTTTCAAATTTATTTAACTACAATAAAATATTTTATTGCTTAAATTAGAATATTTATAAATAATAATTGGGATATAGAAATGAATTTAGTTTAATATTTAGTTTGAAATTAATGGTAGCATATCAATATTATAATTTTTAAAAACTTCAAAATTACATCAAAATTTCATCAAAATTACGAAAAGTATGGTTAAGCTAGGTTAAGCGGGGTAGCAGGGTTAAGCAAAACGACCACAGGTCTTTGAAAGACCTGGGCCTGCTCAGCTCTAATAAAATGTATGTTAAATTTATTATTATGAATTGTAATTTTATTAATAAGTGCGCACAGTTATATTACCGGTAGTTTATTTATTTGATTAATTAATTTAAAAGTTAAAGTTAAAAATTTTACTAATGTTGAATAAAAATTAAAAAATTGATTTTATCAAAATTAATAGCCAACAAAAAAAATTGCTGTAAAATTAAATTAATTTTAAAATAATAAGAAGAGCAACAAGAAATAAAAAAAATATAGTTTTGGTAATTTTTGAAAAGAAAACTCAGAATTAAAATACAAACCATATAGAACTGGCTTATGATTTGAAGCGGACAGTTGTGTTGCATTCAATTATATAGACCACACATGCATTTGTGCCGCTCATCAAAAAGTTATGGTTTTTCTATAACGCGATAAGTCTTCAAAAGATAGTTAAAAAGTTTTAGGCTTTTAGTAATTTAGAGCAAAGCCGGAGAAGGAGTGCCAATGCCTTTCTCATTGCATACACCGTTTCAATGCAATCGTCTCACAACACACAGCGCACAACACACCCGCACTTTATGAGAAAATTAAAATTATAGTTAATATAATAACTATATACAGGATTAATAAAAAAATGTTTGAATTTTTTAAGCATTAACTTTATTAATAATTCGGTTTTCTGTGTTCGTTCGCTAAATGTTTTGATTAAATTTGCCATTAATTACTTAACTGTATAGAATGCTTAAATGTTTTGATGCATTTTGTAGAATACACTGTAAGTGGTTAGGGCTGATAGGTTGGGCTATTATGTCTAATACATTTTTATTGTCACAATTAGCTCATATGTTATTATACATTGGATTTATCTAATTTATAGCTTAATACTATACTCAACATTAAATTTAGAAAAGCCAGATTATTTATTTTTTGGTTTTGCTTTTGAAATGAGCAATATAAGTTAATTGAGACAAAAGCATCAAATGTTTTACGAACTTATGTCAACAAGCATTTAAGAATTATTCAATACACTTTTATTTTTAGTTTGTTTAATTTATAATATATAAATTATTGATACATTTATAATAAATTCTAATAAATATATTAATTCTAAAATATTTGTCTATAATTTGTTACTTTTTAAAATTCGTTGTTAATTAAAACTAAATTTATGTACTTATTTTTAGTATTGTCTGATAAAATTACTTATATAAATAAAGATTTTAGAATTAATAAAAATTAATTTGCAAAAAAATCATAATTAATTGTTTTAATTTAATATATAAAATTAACATAATGTTTTTATTATAGAATTAGCTCTATTCTGTATAAATTTATAAATAAATCCCTTTATTCTAGAAATTATTATGATTTTATAATTTTTATGTAATTTGAACATTTTATCAGGGAATTTTTCAAAAAGTATACAAGGGATAATTTGATGAGAATATCATCAATATTACTAATTTCGTTTTTATTTAAAAAATAATAGAAATGCCGCAATTTCACAAAAGTACTTTCTAGATCTTACTAAAATAAATAATTTCGCACCAAAACTGAAGTCTATATTGAGTAGGTCAAAGGTTATAGGATTGTAAAGCTTTTGAAAATGCTAAAATTTATTGCTCATATAGCTCAGTTACAAAAGCATGAATGCATGTAAGCATGCAAAACACTTTTAACAAGTAACACAGTAGACTGCAATAAACGCATTTTGCACATTAATTGCTAATCGGATCGCATTTCGACGCTTCCTCTCGACTCATCCCGACTCAAGAAAATTGGAAAAAACTGAAAGAAACTGAAAAACATCTCTTCGATTGACACTAACGAGAGTTAGTTAAGAGCCGACTGCCGTCCTGACCAGTCGTGTCGTTGAAAATGCCTGTTCTGTAAATTGAAAGGCGAAACGTAATTACGTCCGACAAATGAAATTTTGTTCCAAAAAGTTGTGTTAAAAAACAATTAATATTCACCGAATATTTCAATAAAACATAACTATCTTAGTTTAAAACTGATTGTATTAACAGTTCTGTTGGCAAAGTTGTACCAAATTACAGAAAATTTATTGCTTAAATCCGAAGTTGCAATCCAAAAAACAGACACATTTTGCAGTTTACAATTAGCATATCTCATGTTACTCGACCCGTCCCGTCCGCTCCACCCGTTGGAACTGAGAAAAGCAGAGAATTGTCTCATTAATCGGGAAAAGCTGTGCCGAGAAAGTTAATAGTAAATCAACGAAACGCTGCGTCCACTACCGACACGGGCACCGCCGCCGATACCATAGTTTGTGGTCTAAAACTGAGTTGCGCTTCAAGTTTCATAAATTTATCATGATTGTATTAAAATTTCCTTATTGTTCATACATAATGCATATAAGGAGATGTTCAGTAAATTCGTTTGCTTTGAATCTTGGTACAGCTCAGAAACGGCTTAAGATAATTGAATAAAGTAAACAGCATTTGGTAGATCAAAGTTTAAAATTTTTTTGACCATATAAGTTCATCAGGTCAAAGGTCACTTTTATTACTTTATTGGAAGGTTTGCTGACCCCATGGTTCCTGACCAAACTATAAAAGTTAGATTGAAGTTTAAAATCAATTATTGTAGAAAATAAATCTAAGTTTAATTTGACATATAAATTGTCAAAATTGAAATAGTAAATCCAAAGATATATAGTGGTAAACTTTGCTAATTTGAGAATTATATTATTAATGTAAGGCAAAATTGAAAAAACATTCAGACATTTATTCTCTAACTTTATAACGGCTATAGATAATTTAGCAAAGTAAACAGGTATTGTTACATCCACCAAAGGTAATTATTTGTACATTAAAGTTTATCAGGTCAAAAGTTAAGATCATTAAGTTAATGAATAGTTTGCTGACCCCATGGTTTCTGATCATACTATAACAGTTAAATTAAAGTTTAAAATTAATTTTTGTAAAGAATAAATTAATGTATAATTTGATATATTAATTGTAAAAATCAGATTATTATATTTTGAGATATTTGCATACAAACTTTGATATTTTTATATATAATTTGTATAATTAATAGTAAAATAGTAATAAAAATAGCTATGTTTGAATGCATATTTCTCAGAATTTAATTATCGGATTTTGACAATTAATTTATCAAATTAAACAGTAAATTATTCTCTATAAAAATTGAGTTTAAACTTTAATTTAACTGTTATAGTTTAATCAGGAACCATGGGGCAAGCAAAACTTTTATTATTTAAATGTTTGTGACCTTTGAACTGATAAACGTTAATATACAAATAATTATCTTTAATGGATGTAACAATAACTGTTTACTTTGCTAAATTATCTATAGCCGTTATAATGTTAGAGAATAAATGCCGGGATGGTTTTTTCCAATTTTGCTTTACATTGATAATATAATTCTAAAATTAGCAAACTTTACCACAAAATATCTCTGGATTTATTGATTCAATTTTGACAATCTATATGTCAAATTAAACTTTCATTTATACACAACTAAAATTGATTTTAAACTTCACTCTAACTCTTATAGTTTGGTCAAGAACCATGGGGTCAACAAACCTTTTAATAGAGTAATGAAGGTGACCTTTGATCTGATGAACTTATATGGTCAAAAAAATTTTTGTCGTTGACCTACCAAATGCTGTTTACTTTATTGAAATATCTTAAGCTGTTTCTTAGCTGTACCAAGATTCAAAGCGAACGAATTTACTGAACGCCTCCTTACAAGTTATCATGGTTAAATTGTGTTTTATAATTTTGTAACATGCATTTAGTCATATAAGCAAGTTTAAGTTGTATTTTAGACATTTCCCATGATTTTAGTATTTGAAGGTTTTAACCTACAACTGGGATCTTAACCTTTCACAACGAAATATGACTGTAACTTAATCAAGGCGATAGTAAGAGTGTATTTAAGAGAATGTAGATTACAGACAAAGAGGAGTTGGATTCTAGAATCGATAGACGACACGTCGTGCTCCGGAGCTCCCGCTCTGGGAGCGCGACCAACCTTTCGTGTGTCTCTATTTTCATATTCAATAAAGTCATTCAAACATCAATTCATTTGTGTATTAAGTTATTTATTGTTTGTATCGAAATACTCCTCCGGAAGATCCAACTCCACAGCTCATGTGTGGGTCGAAGACTAGTTGTTTGGGAATTGGTCTGATCGGCAACTGGTCAACGATCTGCACATGACAATTTTATAAAATAAATTTAATTGTTTAACAATTTTGCATGTTGTTTTGTCTAATAATCGCAGATTGTATTTATTTCTTTACGTGAATATATAGGTCGAACAATGATTTTACATTTAATATGTAATAATTTAAAGAAAATTGGAGAAAGTAAAAAGTATATATATTGATTTTAGATAGACATGTTTGACTATGCCCGTTTTAAAGAGCTTTTGGTCAGACACAATTTTGCCACTGAAACCATATTTTAAAAAAATTTAGTTTTCGAGATATTCAATGTCGAAATTTTCAAGTCTATGAGAAAATCTCAAAAATAGCCATGTTGAGGCGCAATTTTTACCCCCGCCCCTTGCGTATTATTTAATGAAATTTTTTTTGGAATATCTACTAAGCATAAGGATGTTTTCTAGTTGGGTCTCATTTTGCCTACAATAATAAAGTCTCAAATAAAGTCTACAGCCTAATGGCTTTGTTTTATTTAAGCTGCAAAATTCATGCTCAATAATTTTAAACATATTATCATGATAGATGCCTTTAGTTCTTACGCTCGAAACACTGAAGCTGGTTTGTAAAACCAAATATGATTTTCTCATAATATAATATTGTTTATTGAGATCTTTATTACAGCATTACTGTACCTACTGTTTAGATCTTTATCTTAAATAGTAGTCTGGGTTTAGCCAAACAATGCGCTACAAAATGCTAAAATCTAATTGAATTTATACGTGCTGTATACTAATATGAATTTAGTAACCTTCAATATAGTTTAATGTCTGTTTATTTTATGATATTTTCAAAATAATAAAATTATATTATCCCAGAATTCCATAGATAAGACAAACCCGTATATATATATAACGAATTGACAAAAATCAAATATTTTTTCTCCAAAAATAACTATAGATAAGATGAACCCAAGTATAAGACAAATATTAAATTACATAAAATATGCATTTTTTAATTTTGTATTTATTAGAGATGCATAATTAGTGTGTGGTGTATATAATTATTTGTCACAATAATTTTTAACAACCAATTTGTTAATTTTAGTTTTAAGTGCAAGTTGAAGTTATTGGTAGAGTTTTATCTATGGAATTTTAGGTTAGTTCTTTATACTGTAGCGACATTCTTTTTTTCTATATTTTTAAAAGTTTATTATTTGATTTTAATAGTTAAATTATCTTTTTAAATTTTACTAAAATATAAAAAGAAGAACCACATATTTAATAAGCAATTTAAACTATAAATCTAAATATCATAAAAGTATTAATAAAATTTGTTACAATTATTGTTATGTAACTCAATGTATCGAAATTATTAAATAAGCAATTATATTCGGAGTGAGATCTCGAACTATGAATTCAAATCAATTGTGCGATTGTGTAAAACATGAAGTTTTCTAAACCGCTCCCACTCTCAGACTCAGATCAATCTTTATGTGAAGCGAAGCCTCATTTGGAATATACTGTATGTGAAACACATTTATGCGAAACTTGAATACAATATATTGGGATTGGCTTTACTGTAGAACTGTTTGCGTATAGTAAACGAAATATTTTTTATCATCAAATTTGTGTCGAAATTACAAAGCGCTTGCATTAAGAGCTAATAATAACAATATTACAGCAACAGTGACAGCAAAAAACAATGGTAATGAAGAATAAATTGGTTTGCAAACACCATGCTACAAAACTATACGATAATACAAATGCTAGTTCTTACAAAAAAGTGCATAAATATATAAATTAAATCTAAGATTAGGTAACAGATACTCATAATTTAGCATGAATAATCTTCCCCAATTTTGGCTAAAGGATAGATTAGTATACAATTTTTAAAAAATAAATAAATATTTTTTCTTATTAAATAACAATATAAAAACTAAATATTCTAAACTATTTAAATTTTTAAAAGTTAAAAAACAATAAAAAATATTTAAAATGAATTAAAACATATTGACAACTATTTATATAATTTATTTATTAATGTATATTTTAGAAATAAATTTATAAGGCACAGTACAGTTTTAATATATCGATGTACGGTATAGCTGGTGTTTATTGATGCAAACAAACGCACAATTATTCCACACATATTGTGTTATAGTGTAGCCTCTTGTGCCTACACCTCAATAAACTAGCAATTTCTATTTTTGAAAATTCCATTTTTGTAACAAAATTTCTCGAAAAATATTTCTCGACTCGAATTTAGTGCACGCCTTCAAGTGGTTGATGTTTTAATCCCACGCTTTGTTCCCTTTATTTCGAGCATTGACTGTATTTTTAGTTTTTCTAATTATAACTTTTAATATTTACAATTTTATATCAAATTGATTTTTACTGTATTTTCATTTTGGGTTAATTTAATAAATAATAAAATTAATTTAATTTAATTCAATATTATATAAAAATAACTAAATATTAAGTTAAGTATTACAGTACAGTAACTTATATAAAAAATAGCAGCTTTAAGTAAAAAAGAAACCAAAATGTACACAATGTTAACAAAATAATATAAACAATCAACATTTTTTAGCACAATAACATAAATTAATTACATTATTATTTATGCAAGATAATTCAAGTACAACTGTATTACAGCTGTAAGTTATTTACAAATTAACTGTAAAATAATTAAAGGTCTTATTAACAGTAAAAGATATTTAAAAAAGATGTTTAAGTCAGTAAAACATAAATTTAAAAAACACTTTACTTATTGTTTACCAATTATTAATTAGCCCTAAAAACTGAATATTAATCTTACTTATTTATTTAACAATCTGTATATTACTATACTGTAATGTAGAGGTATACAAACATGCATATGCTATAATGCGTTGATTTATTGCAGATACTGTAATTAACATTATATATTTTTTTTTTTTTTTTTTTTTTTTTTTTTTTTTTTTTTTTTGGTGTTGTT
>JAQIXC010000996.1:0-17696 GCA_034697605.1 Metabelba pulverosa
ATGTAGATGAGTAGCGAACTCTAGTGTCACAATAGTGCGTAACCGATAAATTTCCGATAAAAATCCATTCAATAGTTATCACTTATTCCGTTATTCTTATTCAAACCTCGAATCAATAATTATGTTTTAATTTTTATGTTTTAATTAAAATTTTAATTATTATGTTTTAAGTTTTAATAAATATAATTTTGTATTATAAAATTTTTAACTAACAATATATATATATAACTAACTAGATCATTTAGTTGTAATTAACTTAAATTATTATGTATTCATGTAAGCCTTATAGTAACATCTATTTGTTCAAATTAGCTTAATTACATTTTATTTAAAATTATCCACTATTTTTAATTATGAAAATTTTATTTATAAATTTAATTGCTATATAAACAATAATACTTGTTTGTTTGATAAAAAAATTTAAATAGAGAACATTGGTTTAAATAAATAAAATTTAATTCTGTAAATTCTATAATAAACATTTTATTATAATGACATAATTTTACTTGTTTATTTATTATAACATTTATTCCATTAAATTAATCAAAAACTTAAATGTGCAAATATTTAAGTAGTAAAAGCATAAAAATATTAATAAAACATTTTAATAATTGCTTTAAACATATACTGTATATATTAAATACCGTAATAAATATTTATTAAATGTTAAATAGTAATTAAATGTCTAAATAGTTATTAAATTTATAATAAATAGAATAATAGTGTAAAATAATACTCAAAAACATATACATATTTTTTACATTAAAAATCTGTAAATAACAAATATTTATGTTAAATATAGCAATGTCATTTGAAACAGGTGAATCACTAAATGATATTAATCGCGGCCGAATTCAAATGAGCGGTTTAAACATGCTAATTAAATATCATAAGATAACTGGAATCACATACTGGGGTACGAGTATTGGCGCGAATCCAACAAAACTGTCAAAAACGTTACAAATATTGTGGAATATTCTGCTAATTATTCTATTGCTAAACGACTCGATGTTCACAATAATGATTACATTACGAGAAGTGAAACGCAATAATACGAATACAACAAAATCAATAATTGTGTTAATTGTCTATAATTTGAAAATGTGCTTATATGCGGCATTAAAAGTGATCGTGATCATATTTATACTGTTTAGAAGCAATAAGCTGTTAATTCATTTAAAATTCTGTGACACAAATGGCATTGACGGCCGACTAGAGCGACGAATGGGTGCAGCGATTGCGTTCACCCAATGCGTTGCGGCAGTCTTTGCGTTTAGCATGCTTGTTTGCATCGATTTTACATTCACAAGTCAAATTCAACATTTTATTTATAGCTTTCTATATTTTTTGTCACTAAACACCGAGTTCTCAGTCATAGCACTGATTGCATACAAGAGTTGTATTGTTTCGCTGAAACTCAATGCGATTCTCGCGTCCGATGAGTCGCTAGACTTGGAGTTAATCTATCGTTTGATTCACAAACTGTGTAAAAATGTGCAAAAATTTAATCATTTGGTATCGACCTATATTTCTATCTTGCTCGTTTGTAATATTGTTTATTTAATCAATAAGATTTGCATGATTACATTGAAATCGAATTCAAACATGTACTGGTTAAGTTTTGCGCTTTGTTATAATACACTAAGAATTTTGTTTGTGTGTCTGATTTGTGATTATATTCCAAAATGTTTTTCGAAGTTTATGTATAAATTGGAAAACAATTATTTGCGTAAATCGAGTGAAATGTCGCCGAAAGACAAATTGAATTTAATAACAATCGCGTCATTCGAGTCGCGAATCGGTTTAAATGCATTGAATTTGTTTGAAGTGAACGCAAAGACATTCATATCGAGTATGGCTTTAGTTATCACTTATTCTGTAATTCTCATACAAACGTCGAATCAATAATTATGTTTTTAATTTTTATTTTTTAAGTTTTAATGAATACTATTTTGTATTATAAAAGTTTTAACTAACAAAATATATTTATAACCAATTACATCATTTAGTTGTAATTAACTTAAATTATTATGTATTCATGTAAGCCTTATAATAATATCTATTTGTTCAAATTAACTTTATTACATTTTACTTTAAATTATCCACTATATTTAATTATAAAAAATTAATCTATTTTTAATGTACATTTGTATTTGCTATATAAATAATAATAATACTAAATAGAAATAAATAGAAAACATTTGGTTTAAATAAATAAAATTTAATTCTGTAAATTCTATAATAAACATTTAATTATAATGACATAATTTTACTTTTTTATTTATTATAACATTTATTCCATTAAATTAATCACGAACTTATAGTGCAAATATTTAAATAGTAAAAAGCACAAAAATATTGATAAAATATTTTAGAAAAGCTTTAAACATATACTGTTTATATAAAATATCGTAATAAATATTTATTATATTTTAAATAATTATTAAATGTTTAAATAATTATTAAATTTTATATAAATAAAATAATTGTAAAAAATTATACTCAAAAACATACACAGTACTTGTTATTACATTATAAATCTATTAACGACAAATATTTGTTAAATATGGCAATGTCAGTTAAAACAAATAAAGCAATAATTAATATTGATCATGGTAAAATTACGATGAAAGGTTTAAGATTTTTGATAAGATATCATAAAATAACTGGAATCACATACTGGGGTTTGAGTATTGGTGCGAATCCGACAAAACTGTCGAAAACACTGCAAATTCTGTGGAATATTCTGCTAATTATTCTATTAGTAAACGACTCGATCTACACAATAGTGATTACATTACGAGAAGTGAAACGCAATAATACGAATACAACAAAATCGCTAATCGTGTTAATTGTCTATAATTTGAACATGTATTTATATGCGGCGTTAAAAGTAATCGTGATCATATTTATACTGTGTCGAAGCAATAAACTGTTAATTCATCTAAAATTCTGTGACACAAATGGCATCGACGGCCGACTAGAGCGACGAATGGGTGCAGCGATTGCGTTCACACAATGCACTGCAACATTCGTTGCGGTTATCATGTTTGTTTGCACCGATTCTACCTTTACAAATAAATTTTATCATTATTTTTCTGGTATTCTATATTTTTTCGCATTAAACACCGAGTTCTCAGTTATAGCATTGATTGCATACAAGAGTTGTATTGTTTCGCTAAAACTCAATGCGATTCTCGCGTCCGATGAGTCGCTAGACTTGGAAATAGTCTATCGTTTGATTCATAAATTGTATAAAAATATAAAGAAATTTAATAATTTAATATCAATTTATATTTTAATCTTACTCGCTTGTAACATTGTTTATTTAACAGGAAATATTTGTATGATAACATTAAAATCAAATAGTTTTAGCACACTTTGGATGAGTTTTATGTTATGCTATAATACACTTAGAATCTTGTGTTTGTGTCTGATTTGTAATTATATTCCGAAATGTTTTTCGAAGTTTATGTATAAATTAGAAAACAATTATTTGCGTAAATCGCGTGAAATGTCGCCGAAAGACAAATTGAATTTAATAACAATCGCGTCATTCGAGTCGCGAATCGGTTTAAATGCATTGAATTTGTTTGAAGTGAACGCAAAGACATTCATATCGAGTATGGCTTTAGTTATCACTTATTCCGTTATTCTCATACAAACGTCGTATCAATAAGTTTCTATCTATCTATTATAAATTTTATATAATAAATCTTTATATAATATTACTAATAACACGCTTAAACTTATTTAAAAAATTTACAAATACTATATTAAAATATTAATATTATTTATTTTTCGAAAATACCAATTTATATTATAGTATCAATATTAAAAATATGTATAAAATCATATTAAATGTGTTAGCATTATTGTTATTTATTTATTTAAATTAAACCATTAAAAATTAAGCAACAATCAGGTAATATATTGTGTAAAATATTCTACTTTACACTATATACTATATTATTATAATATCTAAATAATTATTAAATATATTTTATCTTGTCTAATAAACGCAATTAATAAAATGTCATGGTAAAATATTTGTAATGTTTTTTAACTTAGTGTAATTTAATAATTTAATGCAACATTAATATTATTTTATATAATATAAACGCTATGAGAGTTTTAGTGTACAATATTTTTAAATTTACACATTTCAATTTAAAAAAAATTGTCAGTAAATAAATTATAATTATAACATTATTTAAATAAAAAATTATATTAATATTATATTAATTTTTTAAAACTATTTTATTATATATTTTATATTGTATAATATTTAATAAATTTAAAATTGTAAAATTAATCTCTAAAATTATTTAGTTATTTAACCAATATGCTTGTTTGTACACAAATTAAAATTAAAAATTATTTGTTTAAATAGGTTTTATTTTCTTAATCAATAAAATCTAATTTTGTAAATTTATTATATAATAAACATTTAAATATATTTATATTAAATTTTTTGTTTTTAAACAAAATTTATACCATTAGATTAATTAAATTAGAATGCAAATATTTAATTACTAAAACAATCACAAAAATACTTCAATAATATTGAAACAAAATTTTTAACATACAATGTGATTAAATATTCATTAGATACTAAATTTCTAACTTTATTAAGTATATACAGTTATAAAAGTTAAAAATGCTTATGAAAGTTGGATTGTTATATTAATGTTATTTTTATTTTTTTTTTCAATTAACAAATTGTGTATTAATTTATTATACGATGATTTAATGTTATGATTTATATAATATTAAATGTGCATGATAAATTTTATAATTTGCTAATTTACAAGAATAATTAAAAGTATTTACCTTAATATATATATATATATATATTATTGTCTATTAAAACTAACCATGCCTTTTAAAACAAATGAAACGATAATTAATATTGATCTTGGTCAAATTGAAATGAGCGGGTTAAGATTCTTAACAAAATATCACAAAATAACTGGAATCACATACTGGGGTACGAGTATTGGCGCAAACCCAACAAAACTGTCGAAAACAATACAAATATTGTGGAATATTCTGCTAATTATTCTATTGCTAAACGACTCGATTTACACAATAATGATTACAATACGAGATCTGAAACACATCGAAACAAATACAACAAAATCGATAATCGTGTTACTCATCTATAATTTGAACACCTGTTTATATGCAGCGGTGAAAATATTCGTGCTCATATTTATACTGTGTAGAAGCAATAAACTATTAGCACATATAAAATTTTTCGACACAACTGGCGTTGACGGCCGACTCGAGCGACGAATAGGTGCGTCGATTGCGTGCATACAATGCACAGCAGTAATGGTCGCATTTAGCATGTTTGCTTTCACGCATTTTACATTTGTATATACATTTCAACATTATATTTATAGTTTTCTATACTTTCTATCGCTAAACACCGAGTTCTCAGTCATAGCACTGATTGCATACAAGAGTTGTATTGTTTCGCTGAAACTCAATGCGATTCTCGCGTCCGACGACTCGCGAGACTTGGAATTAGTCTATCGTTTAATACAAAAACTGTGTAAAACAATTCGAAAATTTCATAATTTAACCTCGATCTTTGTTTTTGCCTTGCTTGTTTATAATATTGTTTATTTAATCAGCAAAATTTGTATAATTTTGTTAAAATCTAATACGAACGCATATTGGATTAGTTTTATGCTATTTTATAATACACTAAGAATTTTGTTTTTGTGTCTGATTTGTAATTATATTCCAAAATGTTTTTCGAAGTTTATGTATAAATTGGAAAACAATTATTTGCGTAAATCGAGTGAAATGTCGCCGAAAGACAAATTGAATTTAATAACAATCGCGTCATTCGAGTCGCGAATCGGTTTAAATGCATTGAATTTGTTTGAAGTGAACGCAAAGACATTCATATCGAGTATGGCTTTAGTTATCACTTATTCCGTTATTCTCATACAAACGTCGTATCAATAAATATGGTTTAAATTTATCTAATATTTAATATCTAATATAGTTATCTTATGTTGTTGTTAATTTAGATTTATAGTTAAAATACCTACAAATACTTGTTATTTATTCGCAAATATAATATTTATTTTTGTAACTAACATTATCATTTAGATTTATCGAATTAATGTTTATTTCAAACTACAAATTAAATATTTAAATAAAGTAACTGCGCAAAAAATTATTGACTATGTTCGCGCGTATAAATATACTTGATAAAAATATTTATATCAAAACAAATTATATAAACTAAAAATGTTGGCTGAACTAATATTATACTGGATATTACTTACCACTATAATTAGATGTCAAGGTAACATATATTTTCCAATTAATCAATTCACTTTTATAAAGAAATGCACTTTAATAAATTTTTAGTCTAAAAATGTAGTATTAAATGTATCATTCGTGGAATTGGCCAACAATTGAACGGCTATTACGAAATGACCGCATTTTTCGGGTACGGATACCGCGGCGGCCGTCGGCCGTCTCGATGGCTACGAAGGGCTGAAACGCGATTAGCGCCGGCTATGCACTGCTATAACAATAGAATGTATTGTGTGTTCTATACGCGTGCAGATGAGGCCCGAACTTGTGCCGTGCGTTTGACATTGATTTTACACATATCACACATATTACACTGTATATTTATGTGTAAAATATTAAATACTAATTTTTAAATAAAAGGGCGATTCGAGCGGAGGTCTCGTTCAGTATCGGAATAAGCGCCGCACCCAAGCAATACTGGTGGGCCTACTAGCGCCGGGACATCCCGTCGGTCAGTGCGATGTCTCAAATACCGATAGTTTTTTTGTTCCCGTCTTCGCACACATGCACTGGATTTTGCAAACTATTCGCAATAATTTGGTATAAAACGAAATAGTATTTTCAATTCTATTCAATTTATATATTTATTAATCTATTTATATAATTTTAAACAATTGATAATTTGTTGAAGATTGTTATAAAAGAAAGTTTACCGGGTTTATATACTGTACATTAAACATTTGTAAAATTACATTCATACTCTTATTTACTATATTATTAATTTATAATTAAAGTTTTGTTTATTTAGTTTACAAACAATTTTAATTAAATATTAACTTTAATTGTTGTAAAATCGTTATACATTTTTAAATGTATTCTGACAAAATTACCGAGATAATTTATTTCTTATTAAAATAATTTGGCAGCCGCTATTTTTAAAATATTATTTATTATGTCGTTATCTATTAATTTGATAATAAAACATTTTAATACCACAAATATAATAATTTTAATTAATATATAATTTAAATAAAAATCCTGTCATTGAAAGATATATTAAAATATTTCGTTAGAATATTAAATAAAATGACTATATAAAATTATATAAATAAATTAATATAAAATTTTTATTATTAATAACATTTTTAATTATTTTTGTAATGATAAAATTTTTAAATATTTCATTATATATTAATAAACAATCTAATAAACCAAGGTACTAAAAGGTACATGTCGATTTTTATTTCAATAAAAATTTAATCAAAAATTAATTATCTGCAATAAGACTACGTTTAGAATTTCGTTGCTACCAACATGGCAACTTTAATTGTATAGCATATTTATAAATTAATTTAAGTTATAAGAATATTACAAGTGTTAAAAATATATTAGTTAATAAAATAATTATAACTTATAGCGTAAAATAATTATTTGTTTAGTCTGTTTTAAACGTTTGAGAAATAAGCAATTAATTATTAGTAATAAGCAACAATTATGCCGGTTTGGCCGCTAATCCAATTGAGAGCAATTAGCTCTTATCTGTGCCTCAAATGCTATCAATGTTTCGCTACTTTTTGCGCATTCATTATCATTCGGTAAAAATATTTTATTTTTTAAAATAATAATTATAACATTTAATTTGAATAAGATATCTAAAATATCTGTTTCTGCGTAACTATATTGCTATTAAATATTGTAAATCAAAAAAACACTTTTATATAGTATAACGTACATTGCTAAACTCAATGAAAAGCGATAGCAACTTTGCTCGTTATTTTATGATCATTAACCAAATTAATTATATTTATTTTTACATTTGGTATTTACACTTATATGTTTCTACTTTAATACACTTTGTCACACTTTAATGTAAAATAGTCCATGTTTAATACTCGCAATTACTAAAACTTTTATTCTTTTCTATTATTTATTGCATAACAATATACAGTATAATCTCTCAGTTGTGAACAGCTTAGTGCACATCCAAAGTGTACACAACTGAGAGCGTACACAGTAGGGAATATCATAGTCCTATATATTCAATGTATAAGAAATTCACCAAGGTATTTAAAAGTGTTCACACCATAGACGTGTACACAACTCGGGAGTTTACAACTCAGAGGTTATACTGTAATAAGAATAAATGTTATATACTGTATAATAATTATTCATATGTTTATTAACAGAACAATGATGGTCATATATTTCATTATAACCATGATAAATTTATTATTACGCAATATTATAAATGTTGTACGAATGCTTAACCTGACCAAAGCTAAATTTAAAAATATAATCATAATTTCAATTGCCCTGAATTTATTTACATATCAAACAATACAATTAGTTTCCAAGTTTATGCAGTATAAAACAATTGTGGACATCGAATACGACGTAAGAAAATTTGACGAAATACCGGCGATTACATTGTGTTCGCAAATGCATACATCGGTAACAATACAAAAATACGTTGAATTATATCCGAGATTTAAGCAAATATTTAATCAGTATAATCAAAAATATTTGCAACATATTAAACGTGTTAAATGGTTTAGCAAACTAAATCAAACAATACTGCTAGAATGGTACAAACCCATTATCGAATTTAGCAATAAATTAAATTTATCATTACACGACGCTATTGATAATTTCGGGTTTAATTTAAAATTTCATTTTCGGGATACAACATCCGGGCAGGTAAACGCGTCAAAGTACCATCATTCATTTTTGTTAATTCGACAACAATTGCACACGTGCGTCACTGTATTTATGAATAAGTTTCAATCTAGCACGTTTAATTTATTACATGAAATACGTTTATTCATGTCCATAGTAGAGAGTCGCCCTGCTAAATTACGAAAGTATAAAAATAGAAATTTATTGCTCGTACTTCATGCAAACAACGATTTTCCCGACGTTTTTAATGACCCGAATTATATTGAATTTTATGCCCAAACAACAAATGCGTTTAAGTATAGCTCAATATCGACGCGACTTCTGCCGCCGCCTTATGAGACCAATTGCCGAACGTATGCGTCGAACGACGGCTACAATCGTATGAATACGCGAACCGATTGTCTCAATAAATGTCGGATTAATGCCATCAATAATGTCGGCGCGAATTGTTTCGATCGATTGTTTGAATCAATTGTAAAATCCGAATATATATTTTTGATTAATTCCATCGCAAATTTCACCCATCACAACTGTCGAAATAAAATTACTAGACCAAGATTAGCAAGATTATTTAATTTATGCAATATTCGTTGCGAGAAAACTTGCTTAAATAACATCTATAGCATGCAGAAATTACAGTTGAGAAAAAAAAATGCAGGTGATTATATACTTGAAATTTATAACTATGGCGTAAATAAATTTAGCATGCAACATAAGCCCATTATAACTACAATCGCATTTTTATGCGATTGGAGCGGACTATTAGGCTTTTGGTTTGGAATATCGATTTTGCAAATATTTAAAGTCATGATCAATAATATCAAATATATTACGCAATTTGTCATGTTTAAAATTGATTTATCAAAGTTGAAATTGTTGCCTTCGTCTTATATTTTATCATTCTATTATATTCAACTTATTTGGAATAAAATTTCAACAAACGCATTTTTGCGAAACAACTTATTTAATAAAACAATTATATATCGTTTAGCAATATTATTGTGCATTATTGGTCTAATCTATCAATTTAAATTTGTATTGACTGCATATTGTGAAAGAAAATTAATCACGTCGCTTATATTCAAACGATTAAGCATGATAGAAGTTCCCGCAATAACCATAATATTTCCAAAGATTATCAAAAATGCACTGTTTAAAAATTATCCCAAATTAGTATCATCATGCTTCTGGGCACATGAATATAGACAATCAATTTATTATAATTGCATGATCTATAATATACTAACGACGACAAACATCACCCTGTTCGAATATTTTGAAAATTATTTCGAAACCTACATTACACTCGAAAACAATACCGGTTTAGACGTTCGGCTCACATATGGCCTAAACGGGTCGATCGGTGGTTCGGCGCCAATCGAAACATATAATACGCAAAATGAGGTGTATGAATTTATGAGTTATATAACGTATTTTAGCCAGTTAGATAAAGCATGGCAAAATAATAAGTTTAATTTTAGACAAATTCATATTCATTACAAAAATAAGCGCAAGGTTCCGCTTAATGTTTTCAAATTCTTACATGGTAAACAATTGCATCTATTTCTCTATTCAGCAAGAGCAATTAAATGGTTGGGTAAATCGGATTATATGAATATTAAATTCGGATATAAAACGAATATTAAATTCAGCGCAATATCGAAGCGACTACTGCCGGCGCCCTATGAACACGGATGTCGTGAATACAATATAAACGACGAGAATGTGTATCGAAAAACGCGCTTCGACTGTCTCACGGAATGCGTTATCAAATATATTCAGAATAGACTGCAATTGAATTGCATTCCAATTGATTTACTCGTATTGGTTCGCAAACACTATTACACGAATGCGTCGGTCGATCGGATATGTAGTGAAAAAAGTAGACGCTATCGACGCATATTTCTTAAGTACAAATTTACCCCGATATTTAATTCGACCATGGAACTTTGTCTAAATGTATGTCCGCAATCATGCAGACAAATATTTTACAATGTAAAAATTGACGGCGAGTCCGACCGCGAAAAGCTGTGCAATAAGTGTACGAACGAATTCGACGTCCGAATCCGACGCAGTCGGTCACCCGATTTGTTCATCCGATATGAGCCGGAAATCAGTTTCATATCTTTGGTCTCGGGTTTCGGCTCTTTGTTGGGCCTCTGGTTGGGATTGTCGGGAACGGAGTTTTTCGCTATTGTTTTGAATTTATTGTTTAAATTAAAGTTTCATTCACATTAATCTGTACTAAGTTTAATATATTGTATATTAATAAAAATAACTATTTAAGAATATGCAAAATATACTTTGATCATTTTTGTAGAGCAAAAACATTTTAAAAATAAAGTTAGAGTGCAATGCACAATTTATAAGGTGCAGACGTCTTTGCGCTCAACCACGCGGTCGCCGACTCTTTCGGTAACTTTTATATAGTCTTTCCGACCGTTGCGTTGAATGCCAGTATATACTCCCGTTTTGCGCGTGTTTTGATAAGTAATTAATTCAACACTTATATTAAAGCCTTAAAAATTGAAGAGCTACAAAGCTGTATATTTTATATTACATCCTAATATAATTTTAATGGTATTTATATTGAATATTTATTCTATTATATTTTTATGTGATTTGTATTTTCAGTTAAATAGTTTAAATAGTTAACAGCGTAAAGGCATACGTAGTTGATATTTAAACATGTTTAATTATTATTGACAAATCTACGGTTATATTTAATTTTCTATGATAATATAAACAAAATCATTTTTATCTGTCTAGTTTGTAAAAAGTATGTAACGGTATAAGTTTGAGTGCAGTCGTATGAGCATAAAGTAAGCAAATTGCTCTAATTAGCGCTTGGTAATATGTGTGTTATTTGCTAATGTTATAACTTCGAGCAAATAACATAATAATAAATATACCATACACAAATTTCAGAGGTATTTGCTAACATAATGTTAATAAGAAATTGCTTGCAAAATGTAAATGACTAATAACTTATTAGTAATAAGGATATTAAACAAAAGCTTACAATTTAAAATGCTGAATTAATTTTATGCATTGTACTGTATATTTTTAAGTTATATGTCTAGGTTATAGGTTTAAATGATGTCAATATAAATTTTTATATTATATTAAATAATATAATACAAAATGTATTTTTGCAAATGCAATGCTAATCGATTTTACATTTATTAAATTTATTAATTTCTATTATTTTGTCGCTGGAAATCCTAGCAACAATAATATTATAATAATTGCATTGTAAATTTTGTTGCTACAAAAATAAAAAATTATTTTATTTTATTTTTTAACGTATAATATTTATAAATTAGTAAAGTTGTTAAAAATATTAAGATAAAATTGGTTGCTACCAACATAATAAATTTATTTTCATAACATATTTATAAATCAATTTATGTTCTGTTGCAAATATATATTATTTAATAAAATTGTGTTATTGGGTAAAATAATCCTTGTTTAGTTTATTTTAAGAGTATTTTCTAAAAATTACTAATAAGTGGGAAATTATGCCGGTAAGGCCGCTAATCCAGTTGAGCGCAATTGCATCTTATCTCTGGCTAAAAACGTATCAATGTTTCATAACTATTTGGGCATACATTACCATTAGGTTAATATATTTTATTTGAAAAATAATTTTAATATTAAATTTAAATAACATTTGATTAACTAAAACCCTTATATGTTTCGGCATAATTATCACCCTATTTTATACTTAAAATACATTTAAATTATATAAATTATTAATCTTTACTTTGTATAAGTATATATAGCACTGCGGGTAAAGAAATTACCATTTGTAGACACTATTATTTTATAGTTTAAAAATTTATTAATTAGTTTTAAATCTTTTATCTAAAGAATTTAAAATATTGAATATTAAATATTTATAATAGCTATAACTTTTATTGCATTTTATAATTTATTAATTAAAAATATTAAACTAGCAATAGCAATTAGTGAATTGTACAAATTATTTTACTCAATGTTATTATGATACTAATAATAGAAATATGTATATAAAAATATAATAAATTCATAAATGTTTTGTCTATTAACAGAGCTATCATGGTCATTTATTTTATTTTAACAATTATTAACATATTATTACACAATATGGTTAAAATTGTACGAATATTTAAATTGACCAAAGCTAAATCTAAAAAATCTATAATAGCATTCGCATTAACTGTATTTACATATCAAACAATAAGCCTAGTTTCCGAGTTTATGCAGTATAAAACAACTGTTGCCATAGAGTATGACATAAGAAAATACTATGAAATCCCGGCGATTACGTTGTGTTCACCAATGCATACATCGGTAACAATACAAAAATACGTTGAATTATATCCGAGATTTAAGCAAATATTTAATCAGTATAATCGAAAATATTTGCAATATATTAAACGTGTTAAATGGTTTAGCAAACTAAATCAAACAATACTGCTAGAATGGTACCAACCTATTATTGAATTTAGCAAGCAACTAAATTTATCATTAGACGACGCTATTGATAATTTTGGGTTTAATTTAAAATTTCATTTTTGGGATTCAACATCCGGGCTGGTAAACGCGTCAAAGTACCATCATTCATTTTTGCTAATTCGAACCCATTCGAACCCGAAAAAATTGCACACTTGCGTCACTGTATTTATGGGTAATTTTCAATCTAGCACGTTTAAATCTTCACATGAAATACATTTGTTCATGACCAATGTCGCGAATCGCCCTGCTAAATTACGCAAATATACACATGGACATTTATTGCTCGTATTTCATGCAAACAACGATTTTCCCGACGTTTTTAATGATCCGGATTATATCGAATTTTATGCGCGAACAGCAAATGCCGTTAAGTATAGCTCAATATCGACGCGACTTCTGCCGCCGCCCTATGAAACCGATTGCCGAACGTATGCGTCGAACGACGGCTACAATCGTATGAATACGCGAACCGATTGTCGCAACAAATGTCGGATCAATGCCATCAAGAATATCGGCGCAAATTGTTTCGATCGATTGTTAGATACAATCATAAAATCCGAATATATTTTCATAATTAATTCAATAAGAAATATTAAAATTTATAATTGTAAAAACAAAACAATCCGATCAAAAATAACAAGATTATTTAATCGATGTCAAAGTTCTTGCAAGAAAACGTGCGCGCATAGCGTTTATAGCATGCAGAAATTACAAATAAGGAAAAAACCAGTCGGTTCCAATCTACTAGAAATTTATAATTATGGATTGAACGAATTTAGCATTCAACATTTGCCGGCAATAACTTCGCTTACATTTGTATTGGATTATAGCGGTTTATTAGGCTTTTGGTTTGGTATATCAATTTTGCAATCAGTCAATATTATGTTTATCATGTTTAAAAATATTACATCAAAAATCCAAATGTTTATTTCTTGTTATATTTTATCATTCCATTATATTTCAGAAAATATATTATTGAGAAACAATTTATGCCATAAAAAAGTTTTACATAGTTTAACAAAATTGTTATGCATTATTGGTCTAATTTACCAATTCAACTTTATATTGATTGCATATCTGAATAAAAGAATAATTACATTGCTTACTTACGAGCAATTAAACATGATAGAAATTCCCGCTGTAACAATGATATTTCCAAAGATTATCAAAAATGAACTGTTTAAGAATTATCCCTCATTATCACCATCTTGCCACTGGGCACAGGAATGGGGACAAACATATTATCATAATTGTATAATCCATAAAATACTAACGGCGACAACGAACATTACACTGTACGAATATTTTCAAAATTACTTCGAAACCTACATAACACTCGAAAACAATACCGGTTTAGACGTACGGCTCACGTATGGCCTTAAAGGAACGATTGCTGTGTCTAAGCCAATCGAGACGTACAATACGCAAAATGAGCTGTATGAATTTATGAGTTTCATTACGTATTTTAACCAATTAGATAAAGCGTGGCAAAATAATAAGTTTAATTTAAAACAAATTCACATTCATTACAAGCATAAACACACGGTTCCGTTGAATATATTCCGATTCTTACATGGTAATCAATTGCAACTATTCCTCTATTCAGCAAGAGCAATTAAATGGTTGGGTAAATCGGATTATATGAATATTCAATTCGGGTATAAAACGAATATTAAATTCAACGCAATATCGAAACAACTACTGCCGGCGCCCTATGAACACGAATGTCGTGAATACGATGTGAACGACGAGAAAGTGTACCAAAAAACGCGTTTCGATTGTCTCACGGAATGCGTTATCACTTATATTCAGAATAGACTGCAATTGAATTGCATTCCAATTGATTTACTCGTATTGGTTCGCAAAGACTATTACACGAATGCGTCGGTCGATCGGATATGCAGTGAGAAAATAATTCGACGCTATCGCATAAATCTGAAGTACAGACTAACCCCGTTATTTAATTCGACCATGGCAAATGCCTGTTTACATGTTTGTCCGCAACCATGTCGAGATATATTTTACAATGTACAAATTGACGGCGAGTCCGAGCGTGTAAAGTTGCGTGCTAGAGATGACGAGTTTGACGTCCGAATTAGACGCAGTCGGTCACCCGATTTGTTCATTCGATATGAGCCGGAAATGAGTGCAATCTTTTTGATCTCGAATTTCGGCTCTTTGTTGGGCCTCTGGTTAGGGATGTCTGGAATGGAGTTTTTCGCTAATGTTTTGAATTTATTATTTAAATTATAATGTAATTTACTTTATCGTGTAATAATTTTTACAACACGTGCACTGGATTTCGCAAACAATTATCAAGAATTCGCATTAAAACTGAATTATACATATGCTTTAATAATCTATTAATTGAAATGAATTAATTGTGGAATAAATAATAAAAATGTGCAGTGTACAGTATAAACAAACGATTTGTGCGATTAGTTTTTAGAGTTAACATTGGCCTAAACACAATCACTTACATTAGACTTGTTTGTAGAGTTATCACTAAACTTCGGGCGATTGTGGATTTCAACTTTTTGTGTATCAAAGGATAAATATGTCTCATCTCTATTGCAGAACATTTTAGTGCTATAGAGAGCAAAGCAGAGAACCGGTTTTTGCATTGCACAAATGTAAGGCAGTTAGGGGTTAAATAATTTTACATTGAATTTTGTTAATCCCCTAACATTTGTGCAATGCAAAAACCGGTTCTCTGCTTTGCTCTCTAAAGCACTAAAATGTTCTGCAATAGAGATGAGACATATTTATCCTTTAATACACAAAAAGTTGAAATCCACAATCGCCCGAAGTTTAGTTATCACTGACTTACAGATAAAATTTATACATTATAATTATTTTTACAATTATTATTGTTATTAAATATATTATTTATTGAAATTATTTAAAAATTTATATTTTCTATATAATAATATTATGCTCATACTTGTTAAATTGTAGCGTACTTGCAAAATATTTTGCTTATAATCAACATTATCATTTTAAAATAATTTTTATAAATGCCTATAAGTGATAGATTTTAGATTTTAAACTATTAAATTTATTATTTTTTATGTTTATATATTAAATACATTATAATGTCCTAACAAAATTAACACAAATCTTAATTTATTACTAATTAATTTTTTGACCTCTATTTTTAAAATAGTTATTAATTATGTTATTATTTATTTATTTGATAATAAAACACGTTGATATCACAAATTTAGTAATTATATTAATAATATCTAATTTAATTTATGTGATTAAAAAGTATATTAATGTATTTCATTAGCATATTGAATTAAATGAAATAAATAATAATTTTATTATTTATAGAATTTTTAAATATTTATATAATAATAGAATTTTTAAATATCTATATAATAATAGAATTTTTAAATATTTTATTATTAATAAAATTTTTAAATATTTTATTATTAATAAAATTATAAATATTTTATTATTTACCAACAAAACAGTCGAATATAAAACTGAATGATACAGTACATATTAAATTTTATTTCAATAAAAATATAATTTAAAAATAAATTACTATCTGCAATAAGCCAACGCTTAATTGAGTTTTCGATTTCGTTGTTACCAACATAACAAATTTAATTTAAAAACATATTTATAATTCAGCAATACACAAACAATCAATTTAAGTTTTAAGAATATTACGAGTGTTGTATAATGTTGATATAATTTATAACAATATCTTATTAATTAATAACTTATAACGTAAAAGTATCATTGTATAGTTTGTTTTAAGCGTTTTGACCAATTATGCCGGTTTGGCCGCTAATCCAAAGATTGAGAGCAATTAGCTCTTATCTGTGGCTCAAATGCTATCAATGTTTTGCTACTTTTTGCTCATTCGTTATCATTCGGTAAAATATTTTATTTCTTAAAACAAATATTTTTATCATTTCATTAGAATAATATTTGATTAACTAAACATATTTATGTTTCAGAATAATTATAGTTCTATTGAATATTGTAATTTAAAAAACACATTTACCTAGTTTAAAGTACATTGTTGAAATTGATGAAATGTGATAGCAACTTTGTCTTTTATTTTATGTAGATAACTAACTAAATTATTTATGTTTATTTATATTTATTTGTATTTACACTTAAATGTTACAGTGCAATAATTTATAATAATTATTTCACCTTTACCTTAAATAATAATATATGTTTTAAAGTATTAAAATTAGTATTTGTTAAAATATGTA
>JAQIXC010000997.1:0-17670 GCA_034697605.1 Metabelba pulverosa
TTCATGTTAGGCAGTCCTCTGTCGTTCAAAATATCGCCGAATTTCAAGTCATTCCTATCGATGAATACATTGAAGTCTTTTACCATGATCAATTTGACCAATTCGGGATCGGCTATTAATAGCGATGGTTGAGAGCCCACAAACAACCTAGATATTTTTATTAGTTAGAATTTTATTTTACAATGAAATCTAATTAATTATTGAGTTAGTTTATAAGTGGTTATTACAAACCCATAAATTTTGCCATATTTTCGCGAATTTTCCACATTATTCACCGACATATGTCCGCAACATAGTTGCCATATCGTGCCGATAAGAGGCAATGGCCGGGGCCCTTTTACGCCCCGGGAGCTCCAGTATGCGAAGTTTTGCGTTAAATAACTACATTTGTACCAAAGAGAAATATTTTTAATTAATATATTGATTAAAGATTAGTTAATAATTATTAGTTTATAAATTACATACAAATTATATAAAGTTATACATTTATTACCGATAATATGCAAATTTTTTTTTAAATAAAAAAATTATTGTTAAATAAATAACTTATTAACCATATTTGCACTTGTTAAAACTATATTATTTGCTATTATTTTTATAAATTAAAATTTGTATCTAATAGTTCTAGCATGATTGGATAATAAAATCTGGTAAATAATGTTTTACACAATCAATATTAACATAATATCTACAGTATTTAATGAATAATACATTGATAAAAAAAACTAGCAAAGATTTAACTTACAAGTAAAGGCCAACAATACATGTAAAAACTAAAACCCATGTGGTTGGGCTAAACAAACTTGCTAAAAACATCGTTGAAAATATTTTAAATATTAATTCTTTAAACATTTAATAAAATAATAACAAAAATACAAGCGCTGATGTTTTTATACCGAAGAATTATCTACTTGACAGTAAACTTGATAAATTCAAGAACAAATCAATAAAGATAAACTCGCTTTTCAAAATGCTCATTTTGCACTAAATCTTTATCACGGAATTTACTATGCAATTACTAACATTAAAAATACAGTATATTGAATCTGTGTACTGTGTTTTATTTCTAGTTAGAATCCTTTAAACAGAAATGGAGTAAATTTTTGTAAAGGTGAAATACTTTACTAATGTGCTAAAGGTTATTAAAAATTATATTTAAAATGACAGTTATTTGCAGCTTTTTGCTATGTTAATTTACTTAATTAATTTATATTTTTTAAATCTAACTTATTAATAATAACTAGGGAACGGATATGAGTGGAATTTTTTGGCACACCTTTAGTATTTGGGACCTGGCACAGGGGCCGTATTATAATAACTTAATTTTATATTATGTTTATTATACCTGATAAGGTTGAATATGCTAAAGTCAAATATGCTATATTTTACTTAGCATATTCGACATTGACATTTTAGACTTAATTGCATTTGACTTTGTAATATTCGACTTTACCATATATTACTATGCAATATTTGACATTGCTATATTCGACTTTAGCATATTCGACTTTATCAGATATAATAAACGATATAAAACATAATATAATACTTAGTTATTATAATACCGCCCCTGTGTCAGGTCCCAAACACTAAAGGTGTGCCAAAAAATTCCACTCATGTCCGTTCCCTAATAATAACTTATTATGTTAAGTTATTATGCTAAGTGTTTTATGTGCAATTTTTAAAAATGAATTTATAATTTTACTTTATTGCCAAGATTTATTAATAAATTATTAATAATAATTAATTAATTTATAATAAAATATATTCAAAATAAATTTCTATAATTAAGTTTGCTTATTTAAGTAAAATATCTTTTAAATAAATTATTTAAGTATTGTATAAATACAGTTAGACTATTGCAAAAATACAACTTTACATTTTGTTGTAATTTTAATAGACTAAACAATTCTTTTAACAACAATTTTACAACTGCTGTGAGAACATTGTCATGATTCAATTTTGGTTTGTAATATATTAACAAGACTAATTTAGGGAGAAGCGGAGGTTTTGTGCCCGTTTTTGAAAGCCGGTAGTATGAAGTTTAATTTCGTATGGCAACTTATATACTGTATATTTAGCACATATATTTAACTAACTAGTTAGTATATACATAATATATACATAATATATACTGTATATATACACAATATGTCATATATAATTATTCTATTACAAATTATATTAATTTGTCTTAATAAAATTATAAGCCTTTTCAATTAAATATACATTGCATTAAAAACATTATTTAAAAATTAAATATAAATTGACAAAAATTGATATTTAAACTTGTCAGCTTATATGAGCTGACATTCTCAATCAAAGTTATGATTAAATTTACGATTTTACAGTATAAAATAATAGTAAAATAGTTTAAGATAAAACAGGAATATTTACACACATGCTAGTTTCTCACAAATCCGTATAACAAGATAAAATGGAACTTTTAAAACAAACTAACTTATTATGTCCTGTTTAAGTATGGTATAAATACAAATGAGATTTAATTGTTCCGGCTAACATTCAGAAATACTATAATCATGATAAAAATAGTCATAATAATTGTGTTTTTAAACGTTGTAATTTCAGTTCCTGTGCAAAACGAACTGGACTGGCGTAAAAAAGGCGCTATATTGCCTGTTCCGGATCAGGTAATTATATTATTTACATTGTAAAAATTAAACATCTATATCTAAAATATCAATTTCACCAGGATAAATGTCTAGCGGCGTCGGTAATCAATGCATTGGATTCAATATCGGCTGTCAATCAAATAAAAAGCGGAAAATTAGTTCAATTAAGTTATCAACAGCTCTACGACTGTTGTGAGCACATAATGAAAATTACACTGATTAATTTATAAAAACAATAATAAAATGGGAATAATTTAACAAGTCTAATTGAACACGCAGCGGGAGATTGGTGTCCGTGCGGTAAGGCCGGGAGTGTGAGTCATGCGTTCAACTTAATCGGAAAGGAGAAACTGGACGACCAGATCGATTCGGCCGCGTCGTACCCATACACCGGCCAATGCACGCATAAGTGTAGCTTCAATAGTACGAGTGCGGCGGCTAAATTGCACGGGTATCTCAGTTGGCCGTTCTCAAACCGCTCGCTCGAACAGAATCTCTATCAGCGCCTCAACGATGGCCCGGTAGCTGTTGAGGTCGGAACCAACAGTGCGTTCCTCACCTACACGGGCGGCGTCATCGACGACCCGAGCTGTACGGGTAAACACCTAAACCACATTCTACTACTCGTCGGCTACGGCGAAGAGAATGGCACTAAGTATTGGATTCTCAGAAATAGGTGCGTTAAAATAATAATAATTTTAACTTGATTATTTTATCTAAAAATCATTTTTATTACTCCTTAGCTGGGGCACGACTTGGGGTGAGCAAGGTTACGTGAGAATCATACGTGATAAAACTATGTGCGGAATTGGTCTGGCATATGCTCAGCCTATTGTCAGTTAATTTTGTAAATTTTATCTTATAAAATAAATTCTTATATTTAATTATAACTAATATCTGTTTACTATTTTTCTATTAATTATAATTTTAAAAAATAATGATTAAACTATTATTAAAGCTATTAATATTTTAGCAATTCAATTCATATTTTTAAATGCTAGCCGTCTCGCTAATGCAAGATGTTCTTGGCAGTGCACTGGGGGAGCATGCTAACTTTATTCAGTTTTATTTTGCCTCGAGAGGGACGCGAAACGTAGATCTATTGCGCTGAGAGTATACGCGTTACCATCTGAGCTACGCTCGACCCCATATTAAAACATTAATTATTGTTTATGAAAGTTTAAATAAAAAGTTGAGATAAATTTTTTAAAATAAATCATTTGTGAATTCCTAAAATATTTATTATTTATTTATAATAATATATAGTATATTTGTAGTTTTATATATTTATCTTTAATATAAAAGAATTAAACATTATATGCTTGATAGTAATATGTAAATTAGATAAAATTTATAAAAATATGATTAGACTAAATACACGCAAGTTAGTATTAATTCAGTACAATGTTTTTAAATAAACAATATTGTTAATAATTTTAATTATATAATGTGGTTGTTACTTATTAAATAATTTGGAAATTAATAAATATGCATTGAAGAAATTACAATAAATTTATTTTTTACAATGTACATTTATGCATGTGTCATTTGTAATAATATTTTGTTCACATGTTAGTCTAACAAATAAATCTGCGATAACAATAACAAAGGAATTGTTTGAGTAATTTAACTCCATATCTGATTTAATTATGCTATAAATGCAAACAAAACTTGATTGTTCAGGCTAGCATTAAGTTATACGCTTACACCATAAACATGATAAAAATTATTTTATTATTCGTTTTGTTTAATATTATTAAATCAGATCCTGTGTTAAGCGAACTTGACTGGAGAAAGAAGGGTGCTATATTACCCGTTCAAAATCAGGTAATTATACCGACTAATTATTACTCAATTAAAAATTAATTATTTAAATAAAATTATACAGGGTAATTGTGGATTTGCTGCAGTAATCAACGCATTGGACTCGATATCTGCTATCAATCAAATAAAAAGCGGAAAATTAATTCAATTAAGTGCTCAACAACTCTACGACTGTTGTAAAAATACAATGAATAAATTTTTACAAAAATAAAATATATATAAGTTAACAAGATTAATTTATACGCAGCGGGAGACTGGTGTCCGTGCGCTAAGTCCGGGAATGTGACCCAGGCGTATGATTTAATCCACGCTGAGAACCTGGGCGATCGCGTCGACTCGGCCGACTCGTACCCATACACCGGCCAATGCACGCACAAGTGTAGCTTCAAAAGTACGGGTGCGGTGGTTACGTTGGCCGGTTATGTCGATTACCCGTTGCAGAACCGCTCGGGTGAGCACAACCTCTACGATCATCTGAATGACGGCCCGCTTACGGTCGAAGTCGAGGCCACCGATGCGTTTATGACCTACACGGGCGGTGTTATCGACGACCCGAGCTGTACGGGTGAACAATTCAATCACGTGCTTCTGCTCGTCGGGTACGGCGAAGAGAATGGGACTAAGTATTGGATTCTGCGAAACAGGTTTGTTATCTCTTCACTAATTTCTACTTGTTTATTTTATAGACTATTCTCTAATAAATTTTAATACATTGTAATAATTTGCATGGTAATATTTTGACATAGCTGGGGCACCAATTGGGGAGAACAAGGTTACGTCCGAATTGTACGTGATAAAGGCATGTGCGGTGTTGGCCGGACTTACGCGCAGCCATATGTGCTTTAAATTATACATTGAATTAATTTTTATAAATATGTTTTTTCACTGATTAATCATAATTATGCAATATTTAAACGCTTTACTTGATTAATTAATGTATAAGATTGGAAAATTCAGCACGTTATTTTATACAAAAAATGTTATTCAATCTAATTTTTACATTATTAAATATATTTATAACTGTGCACTAAAGATGCAAAAGTAACATCAATAATTTCATTAAATGTCAGTCTAACCAAACGCAAAGGAATATTTACTGTGCACATTAATAGAAATATATAATGACAAAGTTTAGTTCAATAAAAACAATTTTTATTGCATTTTATTTTATTTAAAAATTACTTGACATTATTTATAAATTTGATTGCTACACATTTTATGATGATAAAATCTACTTAAATCGTTATATTCTTCAATCTATTTATACGTCATTTTGCCAAGTATCTACATTAATTATTACAAAAATAAAACATAATTGCATTCAATAATTGCATAATAATAAATGTTAATGATTTGAAAAATATAACTTACATGGTGAAATTTTACTTGCAGCAGCTGCAGCCACACGAGCCTTGGCATGTGCAATTATCGCATCCATTACAACTGTCCATAGTAGCTTCTTAAAAGTTGTATTTTAACACTTAACAAATTACAAATTGTTTACTGTTGAAATGTTTTGATATTCAAACTAGACAAGTTTAGGCGCTTTTAAGCATGAAAACGAAAGTGCCGTGTGCAATTTAATTGCGTAGCGAGTGCAAAAACAGTGGAAAAGTGTGCAAATGCGATAAAAATGTTACATGGCCAATTGTGTGATAATTAATATGAAATTAATAAAAATATATTACTAATTAAATGATTTTAAAATGTACTTGTATATATTATTTTAGCCTGGTTTAAATTATATAATTATCTGTAAATTATTAGCAATAATTATTTGATAATATTACTTAGAGTAATTTACACTGTTCATATTGACCATGCCAATTAATTAATTATCGCATTTTTGCGCACAGTACTCTAATTATTGCACGTATCATGCAAAATGTTGTACATGACATCTAAACTAACATGTACAAACATATATTATCTATGTCTGATAAGGTTTATCCTTAATTATAATGTAAAGGGTTATAAAAACATTTTTAATAATTAATTACTTGTATTTATATATAAATTGTGACTGTACACTTACCTCATACTTCTTAGTGGTGTATTAGACTGTGCGTTATAAATACCATCTATACTAAATAATAAATTTGATAAAACACGATAATATTTACAAAAACAAAAATTATTTTATAATATCGATATAATTAGATATTCAATAAACTAATTAATAGATAATCAGATGTTTGGTGAAAATACGCGATAACTGTAGTGCTAAAGAATACAAGAAATTTAGTGCTAAATAATGGCCAAAATGTAATTCGCATTAAATTGTTTTTGTTTTTGGTAAATACTATTAAACTTGCTAGATTTTAAGATGACCTAGCACATTTCAAGTTGGAATAAGTCCAACAATAAGGAAATAAGTGATACCACAGTTAGCGACGTATCGGTAGAACTCGTAGTTATTCATTGGAAATAAGTCTAAGCAATAGAACCCAATGTCAGATCCGGACAGCGACTCAATGAATGACTGGATTTTTAAGCGTTGAAAAAGTGATAACTTATTTTGTAATAGAAATGCATATAATAATGGATACGGTTTATGCGCCCATCGCTTGATATTAGCGCAATAAAAGTTAAACACAAATATAATTGTAGTCATCATTGCAAACATTATGCCAAATAAGTATCGAATCGAATATATAGTACTCTTTTCATGTGTTAAGTAGACTAATACATGATAGCCGGCGTTCCGACGTAATACACGATAAATATAATTAAATTAAAGAATTTGTTTGAATTCTTCGTACACTTTAACAGCACATTGTGTTCGGCTATCGCTTGCATTAGAATTGATTTTTTGCCGAACTTTAAACTAACGATAATTTTGTTATGAATTTCGCGAAATTTGTATTTGAGATAAAACGTCGTTAGAATTGTTGTCACAATTCCGATGGAAAAGATCGCAAATAGTTGTATTGCAAACTCGATTGTGAATACCGACCAAAACAATACACTGTATAATACAAAACCGGAATTCGGGTCGAAATACGCGATAACTGTAGTACTGATGAGTACAAGCGATACAGTGCTAACCGACGGCCAGAATGTAATTCGCATTAAATACTTTGCCATTAGATTCGTGATTAGAGCCAAACGTTTTCTATTTTCTTCATTCAATGGAATAACTCGTTTGTATTTATAGTCATACCAGAAGTCGAACACATATTGCGAATGCGTTGACTCTTGGTGAAATATGATTAATTCCGCAAATAGAATAAGCGTGCTAAATATGCAAAACATGGTAGAAATAAGCGACTGATTGCTAAATAGGTAATTGCCGTCACTCATGAGTACGCGAACCGATTGCCGACGGATCAGCGCTGAGACCGCGAATCGCATCGAAATTAATGCTAACGAAAATTGGTTGAAAAATGGGAATATTTTACGCTTTCTATTCATTGTATTATATTTATAATCGTCTATTGTTTTCGACAATAATAATCCGTAGGTATAACCAAATTTTAAAATTATATCGCATGTAATTGCTTCATCGTAATTATTTGACTTAAACTGTCCAAATAAGTTAGATAGTTTATTTATAATACGAACTGTTTTACCAAGGGTGATAGACATTATTTTTTAAATAAACTTGTTTATATTGTTTAAAAATATATATTTAAAAACTTGCGTGTACAGTTATGTTTAAAAAATACGAATCATATGAAATCTAACTAAATATTAGAATCAATGATATACTATTATTATAAATATTGCAATATATTGTAATAAAATATAATTTTTTTTATTAACATATAAAAGTATTTATATATATATGTTATTTATTTTTTATAAATTTTTATATGATAAAAAAATAAAGTATTTATTCGTAAATGATTGCGAATAAAATCGTGATCTACTTTTACAATTAATCATGATTATTTAAATATTGTAGTATAGTTATAAATAATAGTAAAATTCTACCGTGCATTCAGTATATTAATTTGAAACATGATTTATTATTTTTTTATTGTAAAATATGAATATTTATTATAATATACTCGTAAAATTCGCATAATCAATACTTTCATTTTATAAATATAAAAATCTTACTGACACAACTATTATATTTTATAAAATTTTATTATCGCTTTTTCTCTATACAATCATTCAAATGTTCTAATACGAGCTATATATTGTGTAATTAAAAATTAATATTTCAACGAGCCTGCTATTTTATTAACAAAATTATACATAGTATTATGTTTGGGTATTTTTCAAAAATACCATTTTCTTATATAAATAGAGTTATGACAAACAAAATATCAATTAGAAGTACGAAAACCAGAAACTCAATTTAAAAACACTGTATTAATATTTTAATAAATAATCAATTATTAAATAAACTTAATTAATAAATTCACTTGTTTTACACATACTCTGATTAATAATTTTTAGTAACATAACTGTTTACTAGTAAAGATCTTGATAAAAATAAACCTTTCGATTATTTTCTCACTAAATGTTTAACGTAACATTCAACATTGTATATATTCTTATTAATACACATTATAATCCACTAATAAATTTATTTGTTACAAAATAAAATATTAATTAAATAATGATTTCAATATTATTTCTATTTTTCTTATTTATTTATTATTGATATATTAATTTGAAAATGTAAAACGTTACTTTATTACTGTAATAAATAATATTATTCAAAATTTATACTGTGATATTTGCAGAATTTAATATTTCAATTTTTATAAATAGATTTTTAAATACAATGAGATAAACATTATTCTAATTTTTCAAATATTTTATTTAATTATCTTTGGAAAAATACTTTATTAATTTAAATAACTAAAATTAACATGTAACTTGTTTTTATTTTAGCTAGGGCACCAATTGGGGGAGAGCAAGGATACGAGAGAATTGTACGTGATAAAAGCATGTGCGGTGTTGGTCAAGCATATGCGCAGCCATATGTGCTATAAATAAAACATTGAATTAATTTTTATAAAACCAATTTATATAAATATATTTTTTCAATATTTAATAAGTGGTATACAGTGTTCATACCCTTTAGTTGATTAGTCAATGTACTAGATTAACAAATTCAGCACGTTATTTTATGCAAAAAATGTTATTCAATCTAATTTTTACATTAATAAATATATTGTGACGTGCGGATCCGGTCAGAGCGCGCGCACTACGTTTATGTTTGAACTCAACACTAGGTGTCAACACAGGTCGCTGATTGTGTGGGTGATTACGCTAACTAGAGCTCCAGAACTAGTAGCGGATCCAGAATGCGTGTAGACTAATGTTAAGACCCGAAGGCCTGAGTTAAGGCTCGGAAGCCTGTGTCCTCGAGAGCGGCGGTGATGGGCACCGCGATAGGCAAATATCTGCGGCTGCTCAGCGGCGCAGATTACGCGAGCATATGGGAGCGTAGAGGTGTTCGCGGGAGTTGGGCTTTACAGCACTTATGTCAGGCAGTGCTCGCGCTTGTACGATACGCACAGCCCGACGGCCGATGGTTACACCAGATCAGGTATAACGCAAAGTGTGGTGAATGAGCGGAACACGTGATGTACGTCACAATATAACTTCACTTTATTTGACTATTTGATGTGAGAGAGATGTGCTCTCTTTGGAGTCTACATTCTGAATGAATACAATGGGGGAAGTGTCTGGTCTTATAAACATGTTTATATCAGCGAGAGAAATCCCGGAATACAGTGTATTCGCTGAATGAGATGTGACACATATGTAATTTTGTTATGAATTTCGCGAAATTTGTATTTGAGATAAAACGTCGTTAGAATCGTTGTCACAATTCCGATGGAAAAGATCGCAAATAGTTGTATTGCAAACTCGATTGTGAATACCGACCAAAACAATACACTGTATAATACGAAACCGGATTTCGGGTCTAAATACGCGATAACTGTAGTACTGATGAGTACAAGCGATACAGTGCTAACCGACGGCCAGAATGTGATTCGCATTAAATACTTTGCCATTAGATTCGTGATTAGAGCCAAACGTTTTCTATTCTTTGCATTCAATGGAATGACTCGTTTGTATGTATAGTCATACCAGAAGTCGAATAAATAAAAATGCGTTGATTCTTGTTGAAATATGATTAATTCTGCAAATAGAATAAGCGTGCTAAATATGCAGAACATGGTAGAAATAAGCGACTGATTGCCTAATAAATAATTGCCGTCACTCATGAGTACGCGAACCGATTGCCGACGGATCAGCGCTGAGACCGCGAATCGCATCGAAACCAATGCTAACGATAATTGGTTGAGAAATGAGAATATTATACGCTTTCTATTCATTGTTATATGTTTATAATCGTCTATTGTTTTCGACAATAGTATTCCGTAGGTATAATCAAATTTTAGAATAACATTGCATGTGATTGCTTCATCATAATTTTTTGATTTAAACTGTCTAAATAATTTGGATAGATTATTTAAAATTCGAATTATTTTACCAATAATAATAATCATGATTTTCAAGTAAACTTGTTTAAGCTTTAAGCAATTAATTAATTTAAAAATTTGCGTATACAGTAATGTATAAAAATAAACAGGTTTATAAAATGCAAATGGTATAATTTGAAACTTAACCAAATATTATAATCAATAATTTACAACTATTATTATTATTATTTCAACATATATTAGTAAAATACATGTATATCAAGTTTAATAAAATATAATTTTATATTAACGAATGATTTCTTATATAAAATATTTATTTATTATAAATTGTTAAATTGTGCATGAAAATATTAATAAATTTAATTTTACAGTCATTTATACGGTATATTTTAATTCAATTATAAATATATTATTTTATTATAGTAAATACCGTGCATTTATTATATTAATTTAAAAACATGATTTAAGACTATGTTATTATAAAATATAAATATGTTGTATAAATGTTGAATAATCAAACATTTTAATTTCTATAATTATAAAAAAACATACTGAAATGGATATTGTATTGTATGGATATTGTATTTTTAACATTTATACAATAGAGTTTTGTTGTTGATTTCGAGTCTTTTTTCAAATAAGTTTATTTAAATTGTCAATACTCACTGTAAATTGTTTAATTAATAATAAATATTTTAACTAACTTGCTAATTTTTTACTAAATTCAGCATTAGTAGAATTATCTTGTGATCATATTTTTTATAAGTAGCATTTTCTCATATAAATTGCGTCAAGAGAAACAGTATACTTTCTACAGGGATAGGATTACTATCGGAAGTAGTATTTGTAAATCCAGAAACTCAATGCAAAAACAGTGTATTACTATTCAAAAATTCACTTCTTTCTCAAACACTCCATTTAAATATTATTATTAACATGTTATTTAGATCTAAATAAATATAATTTTACATTTAACTTGTTTTAATCAAGTTATATCCTACAAACAACTTGCATGTTACTTTATAAATTAAATTCAAATACTGTAGTTTCTAATATTTCACTTTATAATAAATAAAATAAAAAATTATAATGTTTAATAACCTTGTTCAATAAACTAAATTGATAATTTTTCTATAAATCTTAGCAAACAAATAATAACTGAGCGTTAAACCAATTCATTTTAAAAGATAAAATCTTGATAAAAATAAACCATTTGATCGTTTTCTCACTAAATAACTTTTTACCGTCACATTCTAACATTGTATATATTCCTATCTATACACATTATAAAGCACGAATAAGTATACTTGCTACAAAATAAAATATAATTTAAAAAATGATTTCAATATTATTTGCATTTTTATTATTCAAATCGATTTGTTCGGCGCAAACACCCACTGAGTTGGACTGGAGTAAAAAGGGCGCTGTACTACCGGTGCAGAATCAGGTTTGACCAAAATACTTGGTTAATGCTTACATTAACACAATTATTTCAACATGTTCATTTATGTTAGGGTCTGTGCGGTAACGCGTCTGTAATCAACGTATTGGACTCGATATCGGCTATCAATCAAATAAAAAACGGAAAATTAGTTCAATTAAGTGCTCAACAACTCTCCGATTGCAGTTAGTATTATACCTTGTTACATTTGAAAAAACACAATTTATATAAACAGTATAATTTTTATGCAAAAAGCCTATGATTACAGCAATGTAACAGCACTGTAATTAATAGGCAAGAAATAACTAGCCTATTAATATAGAAACATAAATTTATAAATTTTGTTATATCTTGTTACATTTGTAAAAATTACAATTAACAGTATAATTTATAAAACCATTTGTTAAAATAGAGATATGTAGAGTTCGGCACTATTTTTGCTAATAAATGTAAACGTTGTAAACATATTAACTATTTAGGCAGCGATTGGTGTCCGTGCGATAAAGTCGGCGCTGTTTCCGAAACGTTTGATCTGATTGTCGGCGAAAAATTAAACGGTTCGCTCGACTCGAGCCAATCGTATCCCTTTACCGGCCAATGCACACACAAATGCAGTTACAAGAGCGCGGGTGCGGTCGTAGCGCTCGGCGGTTACATCAACTACCCGGTGCAGAACAGCTCGGGTGAAGACAATCTGGAGTTCTATTTAAGCGACGGCCCGGTAGTGGTCACAGTCGAAGCTAACAATCAGTTTCTAAACTACACCCAGGGCGTTTTTAACAACCCGGCCTGTACGGGCGAGTATCTCAATCACGTGCTGCTTCTGGTCGGGTATGGCGAGCAAAACGGCACGAAGTACTGGATTGCCAGAAATAGGTTTATCTTATTTAATTTTGAGTATGGTAAATCTAATTTACTAATATATGCCTTGTTACTTTACAAGTTGGGGCACCAATTGGGGAGAGAAAGGCTATATTCGGCTCATTCGCGGTAAGAATATGTGCGGAATCGGCCGGACATACGCTCAACCGTTTTTGGATTATTCTATGAATTAATTAATTATAAAATACAATAAAATTGAAATACAAAATTATACTGTCTACATTATTTCTTATTTTTAGTAATAAATAGGTTTTCTTTATTTTTCCTAAGTGGTATATTTTGTATACTACTGCATAACAGTAATTGTAAAATCAACATGGTATTTTACACATAATTACCATATTCAGGTTTAATAAAAATAAATTAACGTATATAGAATTATGCATCTGTAAAATATGAAAAATAGTATCTTTATGCATTTAAAATTCAAAATAACTATAACAAATTAAAAAATGAAATTATAAGTAAAAATAAGTAAGAAATTGTAACATATGCAAACAATTTGATTAATTGATAGATTTATCTAGCCTAAAATGTTTATAAATTAATTTTTACTGCAAACTCCACACAATTGATAACAACAAGGATTTATTTGACTTAAAATTTTAAGAAAATATTCTTTCATATTTTTTCGAAATACTGTGTACTTATATTTTTTTTTTGTTAGAGTGTTTATTTCTCATATAGATCAATGATAAAAGCAAAATATCACAATTATCAAAATAAAATAAAAATTATATCCTAGTCAAATATGGTATAAATACTGCAAGCTAAAACTGAATTGTTTAAATTATAATTAAGTTTGACTATAAAGAGATTAAATTATAAACATGATAAAAGCAATTGTATTATTCACATTATTAAACATTGTCAATTCAGTGCCTGTGCTGAATGACATAGACTGGCGAACAAAAGGCGCTGTATTGCCTGTTCCGGATAAGGTAATTATTTACAGCAATTATTTCGTAAAAACTAACCAGTATATTCAAAATAAATTTCAACAGAGTACAGGCGGCTGGCCGTCGGTAATCAACGCAATGGACTCAATCGCGGCGTTACAACAGATAAAAACCGGAAAATTAGTTGCACTCAGTTATCAACAGCTCTACGACTGCTGTAAGAACGAAAAAATAGCATGATATATTTTTGCTTGCAAAAAAAAGTTTTGATAATTTAACACTATCAATTTGCACGCAGCGGGCGATTGGTGTCCGGCCACTCACGCCGGGAGTGTTGTGGATGCGTTCAACTTAATCGGTAAGGAGAAACTGGAGAAGCGAATCGATTCGGCCGAGTCGTACCCATACACCGGCCAATGCACGCATAAGTGTAGCATAAGTGTACGGGTGCGGCGGCCACATTGTTCGGCTACATCCACCACGACCCGCAGAACCGCTCGGGTGAGGCGAACCTCTATATGCGCCTGAAGTACGGCCCGGTGGCCGTCGACGTCGAGGCCAATGAAGCGTTTATGACCTACACGGGTGGCGTTATCGACGACGAAAGCTGTAGGGGTGAGCGCATCAATCACGTGCTGCTGCTCGTCGGCTACGGCGAAGAGAATGGCACTAAGTATTGGATTCTTAGAAATAGGTGCGGAATAAGTTTGAAATTTTTACTTGATCATTTTTTTTTGTTAAATAAATTGTTTTACAACAATAAATTGTTTGCTAAATATACTATTTTATAGCTGGGGCACCAAATGGGGTGAGCAAGGTTACGTGAGAATGGTACGTGATAAAGGCATGTGCGGTCTTGGCAGCTCATATGTTCAGCCAATGGTCGGTTGATGGTTTAGATTGATTAAATTTGTTATGTTTAAAAAAATATGAGTAAAGATTTTAATGTTTATTTAAATAAATGTTCGTTTGATTTTATTTGCAGTTTATTTATTATAAATTATTAGATATAAATATTTATATACTTATATTTTCAATATTATTTTTTCGAATCATATTTATTAGAATACAATGTATTAATATATTTTAATAAGTTAAATTATTTTGAAAATATAAATAATCTGCTCATTTTCTCACTAAATCATAGATTACAATTCAGTCTTTTTAACCTTGCACAAGTATTATTTAAAGCAGAACGTGCGATAATAATAATAATAATTAATAAAAATAATGCTGGTTATTTTTATACAGAATGCATATATTTTTTGTAATATAACAAGTGTTTATTACTTTGTAAAATTGTTAAAAAAAGAAAGTTTTATGTATGTTACAAAATTATATATACCAGTAATCAAATTAATAAAATAGATTAGTTTAAATTTAAATAAAATATATATTTTAATTAAAATAACTATTATTCTACGACGTTCAAAATCGATTGAACACCTAATTACATCGGTAATTTTCTAAGTATAAATTATCTTAATTTATTTAAAATTTAATTTAATTATAAGCAGTTCATAAAAGTAAATTATAACTTAATAAAACAAATAAGATCACTTTAGCAAACAATTCGGTTAATTAATGTATTTATAACTGTTATTATTTATAGATACATTTATACAAATACGTTTTACACAAATGATACCAGCAAGGTTGATTTATTAGATTCCACAAAATCTATTAAAAAGCCATAAAATTACAAGTTTAATTATATCAATATTTTGTCGCATGTTAGTTTCTCATATAGATGAATGATAAAAACAATAAAATTGCCAAAATCAATTGCTTTTTTTATCTTAATAAAATTAGCTATATATACTGAAGTAAAAACTGGATTGTTTAAACTGACATTTAATTTTACTTTAAGAGAACAAAATTATAAACATGATAAAAGCAATTGTATTACTCGCATTATTAAACATTGTAACTTCAATTCCTGTGCTAAATGACGTGGACTGGCGAACAAAGGGCGCTGTATTGCCTGTTTCGGATCAGGTAATTATGCCAACAATTTTGTAAAAATTAAACATTATACTTAAAACAAATTTCACCAGGGCATAGGTGGCTGGGCGTCGGTAATCAACGCAATGGACTCAATCGCGGCGTTAAATCAGATAAAAACCGGAAAACTAGTTCCACTCAGTTATCAACAGCTCTACGACTGCTGTGAGAACATTATAGAAAATACCATCATACATTTTTGCTTATAAAATAGCTTACATAATTTAACAAGACTAAATTAAATGCAGCTGGCGATTGGTGCCCGGCTACTAAGGCCGGGAGTGTGGAGGAGGCGTTCGATCTAATAGTTGCGGAAAAACTGGACGACCGGATCGATTCGGCCGAGTCGTACCCATACACCGGCCAATGCACGCATAAGTGTCACTTCAATAGTACGGGTGCGGTGGCCACGTTGGCCGGTTGGATCGGCTATGAGCCCCAGAACCGCTCGGGTGAGGAGAATCTTTATACGCGCCTGAAGTACGGCCCGGTGGCCGTCGATGTCGAGGCCAACGCTGCGTTTGAGACCTACTCGGGCGGCGTTATCGACGACCCGAGCTGTTCGGGTAAACAACTCAATCACGTGCTTCTGCTCGTCGGCTATGGCGAAGAGAATGGCGTTAAGTATTGGATTCTCAGAAATAGGTGCGTGATAAGTTTGACATTTTTACTTGATTATTATATGCTAAATAAATTGCTTCATACTATTTTACAGCTGGGGCACCAATTGGGGTGAGAAAGGTTACGTGAGAATGGTGCGTGATAAAGGCATGTGCGGTATTGGCCTCACATATGTTCAGCCAATAGTTGGTTAATAATTTAATTTTATTAAATTTGTTATGTTTAATAAGATTTGAATAAAGATGTTTAGTAAATAAATGTTTATCTTATTTTATATACAGTTTATATGTTATAATTTATAAATTAAAAAAAATAAATGATTGTAACATTATATTCTTAATATTATTTCTACAAATCATATTTAGCATAATACAATGTTAAGATTAAGCTATTTTGATAAGTAAAATTATTTTTAAAAATATAAATCATCTGGTTATTTTCTCACCGACGAGTAAATCTAAGATTACAATTCATTTTTCTAACCTTGTACAAATATTATTTAATACAAAATACATAATATGTGCGAAAAGTCACTAATGATATAAAATTAGTGCTGCATATTTTACGCAACAGTTTGTTGTATCGATTTTTCGCACATATATAATTATATCACTATATTGTATAAAATAACAATAATATGTTGACAATACTGTAATGCTGCAAGTTGTTTTTATAAAACATAATTACTTAAACATAAAATTAAAATTAATTATTTGTTATTTATATGTTATTTATCATTAATCTTAAATTGTTACACATAATTAAGTATACATAAAGTAATTCTTAATGAACATTTAAATTTTCCACAATAGATTAGAAATGTTGTTGTATTTAATATACTGTTTAAATAATTACTTCAATGGATGTAAATAGAGTATTGCCACCGAATCTGGTGCTGACGGACGCGTCGAAGCATTTGTTTAGAATCGGGTTATGTCTGCCGACAGACA
>JAQIXC010000998.1:0-17659 GCA_034697605.1 Metabelba pulverosa
GTGAATTTTATATGTGTGACCAACATCGATGAAGTAGAGGACACAGTATAGAACAATTTCAGTTGCCATAAGAATTTGGGACAAGGTGCAGTCGCCATTTATCATGCTCATTCAATAGAGGGCATGAAGATAAACAACATTTGTATGAGTGACAAAGTTGCAGGGCGTATAGTTTACCCGCTAGAGGGCGCCAAAGTATGAAATTTTAAAGTTGTAATATATAACATATATACATCAAATCCAACTAAATCTACCATGCTGATTATGAATATGATATCAGATTTGAACTTTCACATCAAACAAAAAAGTTGCACATGATAAACTACATAATTCATATATAATTTTGCTATAACTTAAAAACTATTAAAGCTAGGTCATTTTAACGTTTACCATTCGACTCAGGATGCTTTTTTCAATCGGAAAATTTATAAAATAATGTCGAGAATAACGAAGGTTATTGTGAATGTTTAGAGATTTCCAATTTAAAACATTCACAATAACCTTCATTATTCTCGACATTATTTTATAAATTTTCCGATGTTGGTCACACATATAAAATTCACACTGTACATGATATAAACATAGCATATATTGTGCTAAATATTTAATATAAATTACTGATTAAACTATTAAATGTATTACTGTACTAAGCTTATTAAGTATTATACCTGATATATTTTATAGTAAATTAGCTAATATTTAAAAATCAAAGTCCATAAAAAATAAAATAATAGTAGAATTTAGCATACTTAAATAACCCGTATGGACATTGAAATAATCAAAACAAATAAATATTAACTTCGAACTCGATTTGCAAAATGTCAGACAAGAAAGAGTTAATGCTTTGGTTTTTCGTCGCAACCAATTGTATTACTTTATTCTTGTTTATGCAGTGTAATCGCAATTCTAATGACTGCGCAAATTGTCGCCTAAATTCACCCAAATTTTACCCCAATTTTAAGAGTTTTGATTTATATCGACATAAGAGAGATAGCGATTCCGTTTCGGAAAGCGGAGAATCGGCCGAAACCGAACTGACGGACTCGGCCTCCAGTGACGAGTTGGCCACAACTGACGCTGAAGTTAGTTCCGAATTGTCTGAAGATGTTTCAGATGTTTCCAAAGCTGATCCGGAATTGTCTTCCGAGTCGAGAGAAGAATTGTCTTCAGAATCAGCTCAAGAGGTGCCATCAGAATCATCTGAAGAGATCTCCTCGGGTGCAGCTCAAGAAGTCTCATCGGAATCAACTCAAGGAGTACTTACAGAATCAACTCAAGAAGTTTCTTCGGAATCAGTTGAAGAAATGTCGTCAGAGTTAAGCCAAGGATTGTCTTCCGAATTAAATACGGAATCAATTGGAGGTCTGAGTACTGAAGAAAACAAAGTGAAGACAAACTCAAAAACAGTCGCTCCGATCGCTTCGAGCGAAAAGACTACTCCGAAGCCCGAAAAGAGCAGTCATCCGGGTTTGAAGATGTCTGCCATTCAACAAGAGTTTATAAAAAGGTTTATTCAAAGTGTGTAAAGTAGTGTCCAATTTATAGCCATGTCAAATTAAGCAAATACTTGTCTAACGTAAGGCAAACAGACGAACTCAAAGCTGACACTAGAGGTGTACCAGGAGTTGGAGGACCTGGCGGTTGCTCTTCGAGAATATCCGCAATTAGTTAAACTCATATTCCAATTGGCGGTCGTTTGGTACGCAAACCCAATGCCGGACCGCCTGTACATGATATACGACAAAGAGACCAGCGGTTGGGCAATGAGCGACCCGGCCGACGAGTGCGGCCCGAAACCCGATTTGACCGCTGAGCAGTGTAAATTAATTAATTAATTCGATGTAGAAATATATCTCTAATAACAATTGTGTTTAAAGTGTCAAAGTTTGGAAACAAAACGTATACAATATGTGAGGAATTGAGTGAAAGAGAAATCTACGAGAAGTTCACCGAATGGTTCAGTAAACCGCGACCACAGCTCGAGAAGACCACCGACGAGGACGCGGATGTGATGGTCAAGTCCGGCAATCCCGACGATGACGACGACGAGGACAAGAATTCTACCCTCACTACCAAATCCAGTTGGGCCAGTATGACTCATTTCTACCATTTCAATTCTATATTCTATATAATCTTGCTAATAATTCGATTATTCAAATTATTCACAAATGGTTTAAATATCTACTTGATTAATTCTAAAATATTTTATTTTTATCTAAATTACTCAAATTTAAATATATTATTAAATGTAGGAATAATTTAAATAGTTCGTTACCTTGTTAATTAGAAATGATAACAAACGGCACCAGATTGGTGAACAAGGTACTGGGCAAAACCCTGGGCAGTCTAACGGTGCTCGTCGACAGAGGACTGTTGGGTTCAGTAATAAAAGGTGTTCTCGATTTACCCCCAAATCTGGTCGACTCAATGATGAGAGATATGGCGCAAAAGCAAGCGCTCAAAGCGGCGCTCAAGAAGATGAGGGACAGTGAGACTGTTCTCGATGTGAACACTGAACCCGAAAACCTCAATCTTCAGGCTTCCGACGGCGACAACCCGTTCGACGGATGAATGCAATGCTTATAGTTTAATACCTACTCCATACCACGTACTGTATACCTGTTTGAATTAACATAAATCAATTTGTTAGGTAATTCATACAATTAAAATTTATTAAGTTTTATTTTGCAAAAGTTACATAGGCAATTTTTAAAGTAAATAAAAAACATTGATACTGCATAGAATAGTTGAGGTCTGTTGCGAAATTACAAATTTCTTATTTACAATTGTAAAATAAAATAGGAAAAATTGAATATTAGCTCACATTTAGTTTTACACTTACTCGTTAGTAATATTTACAAATCTAATCCAGATTAGTATTACAGCATAATTAAAATAAATTTCAAAATATTTTACCATTTATTTAATCTATTTGCTGCTTTTAATTCATAACTTATTTTGACTACAATTTAGAAATAAAATTATTATCAAAATTTATTGATTTTTGATTAAACAAGTTATTTTTTGCATTAAATGCCAAACAAAAATTTATAAATAAATAAAAATCATTTTATTTCAAAATATTAATAAAGTATATAAACATTACATTATATTAAATTTTAATTTTAATATACAGTATATTTAATATTTAAATGTATATATATTTTTAGAATATTCTAACAAGTATAAAACGCTATCTACTGTATAACTTATATTACAATGTACTGTGCTTACTCGTTAACTTAATATGTAAATCAATTATAATGAATAGAATCGTTAATTTGCGTGCATTTAAAAAGCGTTTCAAAACAACTCATCCGTCGAATGGATTTTCGACGTCAACAGCCATTAAGTTCGGGTCCTGTATATCGGCCACGTCTGGCGAATTGGCGTAGAGTTGGGTATCATTACTCAACTCCTTGGCCGCCCGCCGCTCATTCACCAGTTGTTTCACCTTATTGGGTGACACTTTGAGCACATTTGTAATTAATGAATCCAGCACGGTTGTATTGGTTCGGTTCTTCAAGTTATCCACCATGTTATTGAAATATTTTGTCCTATTTGTTAGCCTTCCCGAAGTGAACGCTGAAAACATCAATTTTATACATGTTAGTCAAAATAGTTTCAATTTTGACGAAAACTAAAAGAATGAAAAAATAATCATCTAAATTATTACTCAATTTGAATCTATACTTTTAACATGGCAAAGAGAAAATGGGAATAAAATTAGATTGCACCAGTACCGGATAAGCGACTAAATCTACTTGGCTCTTCTTCGCTCGGATTCTCGGCTCTCACTAAAACATCGGTTTCTTCGTCTTCGGCCGCAGAACTGCTCACGACTTCGCAAATTCGAAATTTAATGTATTTTCAAATGAATTCAATTAATTTTTACCCATTTTATCGATTATTTATTCGATTGCTTACCTCCGGTCCCATCCATAGCACTCTTGTGTGGCATTGGATTGTTGGCCGTAATCCAGACCTGACTGACGGCGTTGTAAGTCATGACGAAACTATCGGGCATTGGATTACCGAACCAAACGATCACGACTTGGAATATCAAACGCAATAATTTCGTCTCTTTTCGTAAACTAAAAGTCATGTCTTCGAGCGCCTGATAGACCGACAGCGATAAGTGCGGATTCGAGCGCTTGCCTTCAAATTAAATCATAACATTAACTAGACTTTAGCATGCTATAGTTGTCTCAATGCCTAACTCATAGTATATCTTGCTAAGAACTCATTTCGCTTTTTCATGTTCCTCTTCGCGGGTCCGGCGCTATAATTGCGAATCTTATTTCGATTTTTCGATTTCCTTTTCTTAATAGAAGTCGAATCACGAGATCTTGATTTCGGTTTCGATTTTGATTTTGATTTCAATTTTGATTTTGATTTTCGAGACTTTTTACTTGAAATCGGCTCTAAGTTAAGACCTTCAGGAATGAATTCCGTGTCCTCGGAATCGGCCGATTCGGTGCTCATAGTCTCCGCCTCCTCCTCGTCGGCCGCTCTCTTATGTCGATATAAATCGAAACTTTTATAATTGGCGTAAAATTTTGGAGAATTTAAAATGCAATCGGTTTTACATTCACTACTTTTATGATAAAAATGTATTAATAGATATAATGTAATAAAATTTGCGAAAATACAAAACCAAAGGGTTATATCTCTTTTTGACATCATTTTAGAATGTTTATTTTAAATGTTATTATGTTTTTACTTTCCATATGGTTTGCTAAGAGCTATTGCAAATATTACCGAATATACAATGCAATTAAATTCGATATTTGATTAATATTACTTTCTATTAATGTATTGATAAAATTTTTAATGTCAAATTTTGATAAAAACAATTTTTACAAATTTTTGAATGAAATAAAAAAATAATTTTTAAATTTATCTCTATGTATATACTAGCATTTTAATTAAAATTCATTTATAATATACATGATAAGATTAAACGTAGACGTAGTTGCTAACAATACTAGAATAAATTTGAATTTAACCCAGAGTGGGTAGAATATTTAACTTGCTAGGGGCTGAGGTGGTAGGCGCGGGCACAGGACCATAATTCTTGTTTAAATTTGCATTACTATTAATGTTGTTATTGTTATTATAGTTATAGCTATTAGTGTTTCGGTTGAAATTTTGATTTTGTGCCTGGGTATTGTACCTCATGGCTTGGTATCTTCGGTTTGCATAGCTGGCCGGTTGCTGTCTATAGTAGTAATTGCGGTTATTAAACATGTTCATATTAGCATTCCTATTATTATTGTAATTATTATTAACATTATTATTGATTTTGTTATTTATATTATTATTATTGTTTGCGAATTGTCTATTGAGCTGAGGGTTCGGCGAATAAGTGTTATAATTGGGTGATTGCATCGACCGGACCGGTTGGGGCCGAGCGTATTGGTTTGGCATCGTTTGGAACTGTAGTGGGAATCGATTGGCCAACGACTGGCCGGCGCTGGAAAACCTATTCTTATTGTTCATATTGTTTGTGTTTAGAAACCTCTTCATAACGTAAGCCTTGGGTTGGTATTGGAATTGGTTCTGAATCGGGATATACTGTTTCGGAGTCATTGGCTTCCATTGGCGCGAAATTGGGAACCGGTATCGTAATTGAGGCATCTGTTGAGCGCCGATGAATTGCGGGAATCGAATGGCGCTTATCTGCAGTGGACTAATCTCCGGCACCCGATATCTGTATGGGTTGACCACTCGGTAGTCGTAGCCGGCGTTTGAGTCGAGCGGACGAGTAATGAATAGCTTTTCCTTTTCCTTCGTAACAACGGGACTGTATTGGAGGTCTTGTGCGGAATTGGTTTTCGAGAGATCCAGATTCGCTGCGCCGTTCACTGTCTTAAACGACGGTTTCGCTTGAAATTCCGGCATTTGTGGCCGTCCGGGCGCTGAGATAACCACTGGTTTGAACGCAACGGCCGACTGATTCAACGCCGTCTCCAACTGTAATCTCTTAATCTTCTGCTCAGCCGACAGCGAATCCGATAAATTCACGTTCGGAACCGCTTGTAGTTTCTGTAACTCCAGTTCCTCTTTCAACATATTGCGGCCCAACACTCCACCGCCCGTCAGGTTCTGGTTCTTTAGGTGCAATTCATTTAATCGATTAGTTTCCGCTAATTCCGATTCATTGGTGTTTTGATGGCTTTCCGGCCATCCGTTCGATATACTCAAACCCTCTTCCGTCCCGTTATTGCCCGCTTCGAACGCTTTGAGCAAATCGTTGTCTTCAAACTTGAGGTCACTTTCAGTTATGCCGTTACTCTCCGACTCTTCTCTACTTTCGGTCAAATCGTGCATAACTTGTTCGCCGAGTAATCGTTTGGCTACCGATCCGCGAAACTCCGCCTCATCTCTAATGCTTGCATCCGAATGAGTCGACTCCTCCGCCGAGTCTTCACTACTGCCGTAGTGGTCGACAATGTCTTGTTCTTTGACAACAAAGGGTTGATTTGTGATTACATCAAAATCATTGCGATTATCGTCGTTATCCTCGTCGACGTGAATCCTGTCCTGAGGACGGATGGCCAGATCCAGCGCTTCCAGGCGCTGCTCACCCGCATCCTTGTCCTTAAACGACAAGTCCGAATCGCTGTTCTGGTCGTCATTGCTCTCCCATTCCTCTTTGTCGCTAGACTGGGGTATAACTTGAGGTCTGATATCGGATTTCGGACTCCTATCGATCGGGTCGTGCACTGGAGGCAGACTCTCCTCAAACAGGAAAGTCATGTTTTCTATGCTCTTCTCAAACATCTCAACGGCTTTCGTGTAATTCTCGTTCGTCGACAACAGATTCAGTTTATCCAATAAGTGGTTGATATTCGTGTCTTTCGGGTCGCACGAGTCGGTCACTAATACTTTGGTCACCTCGTCGGTCGAGTTCTCGTGCGTTAAGCTATTCGATGAGCTATTCGTATCATTTCGGTCGTACTCTTCATTTCGGAGCCGTTTAACCGAATAGAGTCGGTCACGCAGTATGTCCTCGACCTCCGAGTCAGTCAACTCTTGTGGCTTTTCACCCGACAGTGAAGCGCCTGCATCTCTACCTGTGCTTTGTGTCACATCTTTATTGCCTATCGACAAACCATCCGATTGCTGACCCAACACACCGACAGGGATTGGATTCTGTATTATTGGCGCTGCTATTGAACCGCTTGTTGTCGAAGAGCTCTAAAGTATTAATAAAATTCTCAGTTTTGTTAAGTGTGTTAAACGCACTCACATTCTCCTTGTTATAATTGTCGGCTCGAATGCTCTCATTCGCTCTGTTGTCGAATAAATTATGATTTTCTGTACTAATGTTATTCGGTATCACATTCGGCATTACATTCGGCATTACATTCGGCATTGGTTGGGCATTACTATTAAAACGTTCATTTTTAATGTCCAAACCACTGCCAATGTTCGCAATCCGCTCCCTATTCTCACTGTTGGTCGACGTCTCGTGCGATCGCATCGACTCTTCAAACACTTTTCGCTGATCTATCTCTGGTTTGAAAACATTTTTACTTTGATTTGAGTTATCGCTAAACTTATTGCTATTCTCTTCTAAGCCTTTCAGTTCGCTTTCAAATCGATGTCTTTTCTCATTTGCCTCTAAATCGAGTTTATTCTGTGAATCCCTAAGTAATCGATGCAATAATTTATTTGTAGTAACGCAGTATAGACCGTTCAATTTTAGTTTATAGCAGGCATAAAAAATTAATTAAAAATGTAGAAAATATGAAAATAAAGCACCTGAATGCATCAAGCCCAATCGCAATTTTATCGCTTCCTATAACCGGAGAATTCGGAATCAATTTTTGTGGATTTTCCAAAGGCTTTAAAGTATGAGCATGCTCAAAATTCTTGAACGATTGATCTTGAACAAGAACATTGGCTTTATTTGGAATAATTGGAAGGGTAGACGGGCTGGTAGTGGTCGCGGTTGGAGTTGTTGTGTCGTTACACACCTCAAGCTCTAAATGAGTGACTATTTCCGCTGATTTAGTTGAGTCACTCACAGGAAGACCTGTTGAAGAACTGATTGGAGAAGCGGTGGTAATGTCCGCTTCGAACGGCTTCGGCAGCAAAGGGTTTGCTCCTAATTCTTAAATCAAACAAATGTTTATTAATTTGTGCAGTGTACTGTAGACTTGGAAAATTCGCTTACTCTTATGCCAAACATTTTTGCCCTTTTCTAAGAAATTATTCGGAAAATGTCTTTTGCTATTATGCGGAACAATCTGTTGTGAATCAGTCGGCTCTAGACCTGAAGAGCCTTCTAACTGCTCCGGAGGGGCCATCATGTCTGGTAGAGACGCCTCCAATGGACTCCTGTGTCGGCTTCCAAATGGTTTGCCCTTTGGATTAAACACTTTCTTAATGCCAATAAACTTCGGATCCTTTGGAATATCAATCGGCGCAGCAGTGGTCGCAACCGTCCCGACCGTCGCAACTGTTGGGGCCGTTGAGGGTAGTTGTGGTGATTGGGTGGTCTGTGGACCGAAAGAGTCCGAACAAACGGTCAATTCGTCCGCTGGTGTGGTTGAAGTGTCGCTCGGGTTAGCAGTGGTTGCATCGATAGGACTATTATTATTATTATTTAATTTGTTGTAAAGTTTTTCGTTGGCTTTCGCCAACTCTTTCGCGTCGTCCTCGTCGTCGTCAAACTCCGCCGACTTTGCCGTCAACTTCGGACCCGAGGCTGAAATGTCGACATTTTGTTTCGACGATTGCTTTTGCGTTACTTTACTCGATTCGTTTGACTGGCAATTGAACCGAAATTTAAGCACTGCTTCATTTTACTACCAATTCATCAATACATACGCGAATGTTGACATTTTGTGACTGACTCTGACTCTGCGATACTTTAATCTACAAATTGATTAATAAAAACAAATCGTAAATTTAGCATGCTCACGCGAATAGACTCGGACAAATTTGAGTCTGTGTAGCAAGACTACACTTGAAAAAGTTACCTTTTGTGCCGGGCCAATTTGACAAAAGCACAAATTTAAGTTAGAAACTAAATAAACAAATAAAACAAAAGTATATTTTTGAAAAATCTTCATTTTATCGATTCATTTGGATGAAAGTACAGATGGTTTGCACTAAACACTCGATGTTTGACTCAACCCGTAATCAAATACTTTTTGCAAACATCGAAATCTCGATATTTATGTGTAATTTGTTATTAGAAAAAACAAGATTTCAATTGACACACAAATTATTATAGAATACAATTAAAAATAATAAAGGTAATAGAAGTTTTATCCAAGTAATCAGTGTAATATTTAAGAGCTTTTAATAACATTTCTTATAATGAATTAAATATTTGTTTAACATGTAACATTTGTTTATAATTAAAATGCTTTGAATTAAAACGTTTAAAATGCGATAATTTAAGTTATATGTCATAAACGTGTAAACGATATTAAAATAGCCAACAATTATGCCAAAGATATGCTATAATTCGCTTAAATGCCGGTTTGAACGCAAAGCCCATTATTGAGCCGACGGGTCGGCCCCTCATCGACACAATACTTGCGCTCAAAGCAGTCGACGTCTTCATCGGAAATCATGTACTTTCGCGGAACGAATGGTTTGGAATCGCATTCTTTGAAGTATCTATTGGCCGGTTTCGGAATCGGGTCTTCGTTGAAGTACTTGCGCTCATAGCAGGCAATCGACTGATTATCTTCGGTGTAGTACTTGCGCTGAATGTATGGAAACGATTCGAAACTTGAATTGAAGTACGATTTGAGCTTAAGCTGCAGCGACTCATCGCTTGTAAAGTAGAGGCGTTTGTAATCAATGATTACTTCGGCGTCCGGTTCCGCAGTCGTCGAAGTTGTCGGTTGAGGCCAATCGACGGCTTCGAAGTTAGATTCGGACTTCGAGGTCTCATCGATGTCTTCCGGGTCGGGTTGAGGGGATGGTTGATGGGTTGGTTGAGGGGTTGACTGGGGGTTGGGCTCAAGTTTGATAACAACAGGAGACTCGTTGGGCTCGGATTTAATGCGAACGCTCGGAGTAACCGGCGCTTCATATTTGTCGAAATCTGCTTCACATTTGATGGCTAGAAGTGGGGCCCGAACTGGGGTCGGCGCGGCTTCTATAGCGACCGGCGATTGCCATTTCTGCACAACCGATGACCAGCAAAACGGTATCATTTGCGCCAAACCAGCTCTTATCAGCTTCTCGTGTAAGTAAATGAACTGATGTTCCTCCTCTTGCTCTTTGAGCACCAGTACCCTGTAGTGGATGACGACTGAGAAGTAATCCGATGTAAGGGCTTCGATGAAAACGCAGCCCAACATGTGCTCTGATTTCAGGAAATTCTCTATAAATTCCATCGTTTCGTCCGACCATTTCGGGAAACTACCCGTTCGGACCACTTCTGTCGGTTCATAGCCTATCGGCGCGATTCCGGTCAACGAAACGTGAATGACTTGCGGCGGGAATGTGAACAACAAATCCTTTAATAAACGCAAACGATTGATGTCTTCGGTGAAGCGATTCCCGAAATCGATGGCAAATAATGTGATGACATCACCGCTCACGTGAGTGATGACCGCGCGGTGCCAATTGTCCCAATCCTTCGGGTTCTGAGCGGCGCACAGGTAGTTGACAATCGCTAACTCACGCGGCAGAGCATAACCGGCCAACTCGTCATCGACGCCGTCATAGAAACGAAGAATTTGTCTCATATTTTGGTAAATCTGAGTATAATTCTTGAGCCGAACGAAGAGATGATTCGGCGATTCGATGTGCGTTAGTCGGACTGAAAACCCGAATATTCCCACATTTGGTCACAAATTCAACTCAAATCGATTGCAAGGCTTACCGACGAACGACTCCATGCGGTCTCTGCTCCAGACGTTGTGCGGCAACACAAGGGCCGGCAATTGGCTCGAGTGCTGGCGAACCACGTCGTCGGGCAGTGCGTAGTCGACGAGTGTCTCCAACGCCAACACATTGTCGCTGATCTGGAAGTTGCGGATCCATCGGCGGTAGGCCTTCTCGTCGAAGAAGATTCGCTCGCATTTAAAGTTCTTCTGCGGACCGAACACTACCACCGAATAGTTGCACTGTTGGGCCAATCGGTCGCACAATTCGTAGATCGATCCGCAGTTGTGGTCGTTTGGCTCCAATCGGGTGCCGAACCTCTTGTAGAACTCCTTCGAGATGTCCATCAAATTGATGCCTTGCGGGCGGTGTCTCTCGTCCTTCAACAGCGACAGCAACTGCGACAACAGTTTGCCGTCGAGTGAACACATGATTGCAGTCAGCGCTGAGTCGACACTCAAATCAATTAACCAATTGTTGACCAATTGTTGACCGATTGCTCGCAAATCGCAAACAACGCAATCAAACGAATGTTTACACTAAAGCAGCCAATCATGTGATGCACTCATCCACTCATTCACTCGTTTGCCTCACATTCGCACCAATTGTTGACCAATTATTACGTCAGCGACGGATACATTCAATTCAAACACTTTTGGAAAATATATATCAAAAGAATTTAGAAATTATTTCAAATTTTTAACTCAATTTCAATGAATACAAATACTTTTAAAATAATATTTAAGCAAATCTAGTATCCAAATCGTATAATAATTATTGCATATTACGTACACGTTTAGCATGCTCTATTTAGTAGATTTAAACTTTGTTTCAACAAGTTTTTAAAATGCATTCAAATTGAAGATTAGGAAACATTTTTGTTGAGTAAATAATGTAAAGCAAAGCGAATCGGATGGAGCGGAAGGAGCGCTGTATAGGCATTGCATTGCATTATATTATATGCGATAATTAGCACATGTTTTGCGATTGCACTGCGCGTCCGAATCGACTCAATTGACTCACTATTGCAATAATGAGCGCAACGACAGCCTTCGGGCCACTGCTCACCGACTATATCGAGACAATGAAGGCATTGGTGAACGAGTCGAGCGAATGCAAGCTTCGGACGATTGAGAAGCGGATCCGACGGTTGGCGGCACTCGACGCGATTGTCCTGATATTGCTCTTCGCGACCATTTCTCTCATTGCGTACAATCTCTCGCTATTCGTACTCTTCAGACACTCGAGTCAGTCCTCAATTGATTTAATCCGCAATTATATCCATCACTTATACCAGACATTGTCCGCTTCCGACAGTTAACGTCTCGTTAATCGTCGGCTTTCTCGTCGAATCAGCGCTTTTCGCGATTATTGTCCTAATTTTGATTCGCTTTCGCCGAGAGTTGAATCGTTTGGCCAAAGGTTACCACTCTTTCGCTCATTCGCTCGGAATTGCAATACATTTCTTAAAAACTTTTATCTTTTTATTGAAGTTTTCCATTGGTTTGAAAATAATCTGCAAATGAGTTGCAAACAAATGTTTGACCACTTGTTTGACATTAAACCGATTGTCAAAGAGTTCACTGACAGAGGATTCGGCGAAGATATCGCTCTCATTAACGTGTTTTACCTCATGATTGCAAATCACAATAAATTGGACCGAATTTGTATGTAATCTTCACTTCAATTAATGACGAATTTGTGATTAAAAGCAATTTGTGTCCGAAATAGCAATCGAGCGGAACATCCAATCGAAAGGCGAAGAAGCGTTCGATCGATTGGTTCGGTTTAGTCCCCATTCCGTGCCATTTGACACGAGAATTGTGCCGAACCTGCAGTCCATTCAATCGGCGTTTGAAATGAGTCTGAAATCGGTTCAAATGATTGGACAACTCATCCAATCGATCAGTCAGTGCAGAGTAGATGAAAATCGAAGAATTTTCCGATCGATTGGAGAATTGAATGCAATTCTAACGAAATTATTGCAAACTTTCGAATCGGTTCTCGTTGTCTATCGGCTCATAACTGCCGAGATTTCGCGTTTGCCTTCACAACAGTTGGCATAAAATTGTTGCGAACATTCATTTCTCAAAATCATTGAATTTTTATTCAATTTATAAACATTGATAACTGGGTTAGCTATTACTGCCCCCATAGCAACAATTTTAAATTTTTACACATTTTATCCAAATTAACCCGAATTCACGTTTTAGTCATATAAATCAATTATTTTATTCATTTGTTTTAAAATTTGAACATTTTTTTGAACATTAAAAATGAGTGAATACTTGAAACAAATTGAAAAATATTTAAATAGAGTGTAAAAATGAAATAAATAGTAAAATATTGGATAATGAAGTGGATATTAAAAGAATTAGTCGTCGATTAGGATAGTATTGGAATGAATTGTGTTCTGAGGTGTAGTCGAGTCTAAGCTAACGGTCGAAGAGCGCATGGATTGCGAACTCGTCTTCAAATTAGTGTCTCTTTTGGGAGAACAGCAGTGAATGCATCGATAGAGTGAAGCGAAGAGTTGAGGCTTTTCTGACTGACATTTCACTACTGCGAGCACTAAAACACACGACGAGACGATAGCCGCGCCGACCACTGATGTCCACTCTATGGCTTCGGACAGAATGACTGCTTCCCAGAAGAACGAGAGGACGATATTGAAAGTTCTGGTCACCGAAACAGGTCCGGCGCTCTCGTTCTGAAGGGCTATTGTGAGGAAATACTGGTCGCCAATGGCGAAGAAGCCGACGGCTATGAGCAGAGACCAGGTCCAGAGGTCGGTCGGAATGACGAATTGATTGAGGAATGCGAGTACTGACGACCCGAACACGATTAGCGCCGATGCGAACCAGAAGACCACGACTGCTGCCGGCGTTGTCTTGAGTTTTCGCAAATTAATTATCGCAAACGCGGACGTAATGGCGGCGACGACAGCCAAAAGCGTGCCCTCGAGTCGGTACTCGTGGATCTGCTCGGACTCCGCGCCGAACATGAATTCCGGTTTCGATATGATTGTGACGCCTATTATAGTCAGGATTCCGGTTATGATCTGAACCGTAGAGAACGGCTCTTTCAGAAGGAAATACGCGAAGACTGTGACGAATACTGGCGACGAGAAGTGTATAGTCGACGCGTCCGACAGTGGTATCAGTCTATAGGCCATAAATACCGACGAAAGTGCTATCGTTCCCGAGATTGCGCGCATCGCTAAGTCGACGCGATGTCCCGCTTCGCCCAAAATCGGGTATTTGTTGATTGCGATCGACGCGCCATAGAATACCAATTGAAAGATCGCTCTGTTTAGCAAAATGTGCATGCTTAGAATTTATTCCATTTACCGGTAATTATTTTTGCGTTAAATAAAATGTTTACAAACCTTATGACTAGAATCTGAATTGAGTGCAAATTCGTCAGAATCTTCACAATTAATGAGCCGAACGACCAGCAAATGACGGACAGAAGTGCACACAACAGACCGAACGCCGGAATACGTTCGGCCAATGCTTTCTTCGGCTTAATTGGCGTTTCATTCGACAGATTCGGTGCAATCGTTATCACAGACAGAGAGTTCTTCTCAACATTCTTCTCCTCTCGAAGTGAGAGGATTTCCGAAACCGTATTTGCGCTCAAAAGTGGCATAATTTTTGGTTAGAATTTAAACTAATATTTTATTTAAATAAATAATAAATAAATAAACGAATAAATAAAATAAATTAAGAGTGTAAAAATCAGAGCATTTTAGCAGCACAGGTATGATTGATAATCTATGGTATTATCAAACGATTGAAAGCACTTTGCGAGCAGTTTAGCAAAGTTTGTGATCAATTCTGATAGCCTGACAGCTCTTTATATACAGTATCGGAGTTGCAGTGAATAGAATCGGCAGACCTTTGCTCTGCTCTGCTATGTATCGGAAAACCCGTTTTGGAGTCGTCTGAACACATGTTATTAATGAATACTAATGTCCTCTAACTCTAAGCAATTGCATCACTGGTTTCAGTCCACACCAGAAATTCTGAGTTAATGATAGGCTTTTTGTTTACCAAGTTTTGCAAACTATTAATAAAGAGTTTGCAATTCCGTCAATAGCAGACAATTTGTCTCCACTTCTCAGTATTAACACAATTTCAAACTCGTGTTTAAACTTTTTGCTAATTATTTGTTTTTCTCTCACATCTTCAAAATTAGATCTCAAATCCTTCTTCGAATCCGTAATTATCAAAATTGTCATGTTCAAAATTGTAACATACATAGCATGTCAAGATAAGATATACAAAAATACCGCTAAAAATATATCGAGTTGCTTTTTTTTATTGAATGCTGGCTCAAAGATGAAAGTTGTAAACTTTGATATTCTCTTTATTTGTTGTATATATTTTATCAAGTTTATATTCAGCTTTACATATACAGGTACATATCTATTATTAAAGGTATGAAAGGTTATAGTATTTAATAAACGAGGTAAATATTAATTTGTACATTATATTGTCCATCTTTGATAAAGTCCTTTATGTTACTCATTGCACATATTTCTCAGAAGTGCGATTCCAAGATATTCATGATTATTTTGTGAGTAAACATATAGCTTAAGGGAAATGATTTTAAATATGTTTTGTTTGCAATATTTTTAATAATTGATTTATAAGTTAATTTAAAAAACACTTCAAGGCATGTAGTAAATTATTAATGAAAGCAAGAAATAATATATGTATTGTTAATTTTAAATATTATTTATTTTACTTGTTTCCAGTTTTCTTTTAATTGTATTAAATAAACAAACTAAATTTAATAAACTTTGTTAAACATATGAAAATATAATTAAAGAGCAATATTTAACTCGTGTCGACTGATTCTTAATAATGTTTACTTCAATCATATTTGTTGTAAACTTTATGACATTTTGTGAAAGCAAACAAACAATTGGCTTATTTTTAACACTTTAATACGTAATTCTGTCGGTTTTATATTGACCATATTTTTATCAGTTTAAACCGGCTTAAACTAGATTTAAACTGTGTGCTTATTTTACATACAACTTATTGTTATTAACACAATTTACATTTTAAAATTTAATTGAATTAGAATTTACATCATATGTCAATAAATGTACCATTAAGCTTAAATTTAAATAATAAGATTAAATTAAGTTGAAATTTATTTTAATTAAAATTTTAACATTAAACTAAAGCATGTACAGTAGTGCATGATGGACAAGTGTCAGTTTTATTCATGTATTAATTTAGCTAGACAAATTTTTGATATGATAAATTGTAACAAGATGCAAAGTATTAAAATTAAACTTAATTGAATTTATCAATATTGCATGAATTATACAACAAAAAAAATTTGTAAAGGTGAGTTAAGTATATAAAACTTAAAACAACACTGTATAAACTTTGTCGGTCAACACATTTACGAGAAGTTTCAGACTTTAACCAATCGATTGAACAACCGGTTAGTCCTTTCAATGTTAAATAAATTCGATTTGTTTTTAATGCTTTGTATTTACAGAACATTTTAATACGCGATTGAAATGTAATTTTATCCGCTTTTAACGAGTCTGAAAGCAACAGCAAATTGTTTGCTACTTCAGGACTATAATTATGTGAAGTAATAGTCGTAATTGAGTTAAACAAAACTTTTTTAATGCTTTAAAATGACGTTAGAGTCGAAACCGCTTTAAACCGAATAAAAATGTTTTCCCAACTCTAGTGACTAATAAAAAAGTTATTGGAAGTGAAGATGGAATTAGTTTTTTCAATAAGTGTTATATAATTTCAAATTACATGATATTTATGCAGTATTTTTAAATTATTGAGAAATTGTTATCCAAACATAATTCTCAATTTCCGTTTAATTATAGGTGAACTTACTTTTAGGAAGACAAGCATGCTAAACACGTTTAAATACAAAGCTCACAAAACTTACATTTTATTTGTTTTTAAAAATTATCTGAAATATGTTATTAATATGCTTGGTAATTTATTCTATAATAAGCTCAAATTATTAAATTGTTTATGGTAAAATTTTTAATCCGGGTTCAAAAAGTTGTAAAAAAAGAATACATTATTAATTTCTTTTGATACAATCAAATACCGATATATTGAACACTTTAATTCGCTAAACTCATTAAGATAACATAAAGTAATGCACACAAAACAATCTTATTAATTATTCATTATAAATAATTACACTCATTAAATCGGCATTTGTTTGTATTTCCATTAGTAAGTTAGTTGTATCAATAAAGCTTTTACTAAAAATAATTCTTGCTACATTAACTTGCAACTAATACTCTCTATATTAATAACTAATAGACTATTAATACTGTAATGAATTTATGTCTAACTTAAAATAAAATTTTAATGAAACAAAAATATTTATACATTAAAGATCATTAATGGGATAACTTGTTTCTGTTTGCTTGATCTGATTGCTGTATCAAATTTAATGCAATTTCTCCTTTTAATTAGACAACTCAAACTATTTTTACAACGATTATATTACGTTTAAGTTTTCATGATTTGTTAAACATTTTCCCCTCAATCTGATTAGGTTTTTAAGTAAAAATAATGCTCAAATAAAATTTATTATACTGTATAGATAAATTTTAATAAATACTATCGTACTTTTTGTACTACAGTACGGTAAAATTGAGAGAGTATGCTTTTAAATTCTATTCCATCCAATGAGTTTCTAACAAGCAATAATTTGTTCTCGGCAACACTTTTTCTTCTGCTCTCTCTCTCTCTCTCTCTCTCTCTCTCTCTCTCTCTCTCTCTCT
>JAQIXC010000999.1:0-17655 GCA_034697605.1 Metabelba pulverosa
GCAATTTATATTTATAGCATTCGTACAAACTATTGTAACTGCACAGAAACACGACTCGACGATATTTAGGCAGTGTAGAAGTACGCGGAGAGGGAGTCCGGATATTTCAGCGCAAAATTCTACATAAAAGGAATCGCCTCTCACTGCCCAAGGTCTAGACGCGCGGTACGCTGCACAGAGTACTGACTTTCTACACTGTATAAACTTGCATACATTGTACAGTACAATGCTAGTATCGCTGCAATGGTAATTTATTGGGCCATTTGGTGTGGCGTTCGATCGCCCTCTCCGTGAATGGGTTTCGCAGCCAATGAGCGACCGGTTTCTCCTATTCGCGTCTCTCGTCTCTCCACTCGCTCTCAGCGAAAGTTTGTGCAGACTTTGCGAAACGAGAGGCTAAACGCAAACTGTAAGCAACGCTAACGATAGTAAGCATAATAAGTACACAGTATCTCTTCGTTGTAATTGATCTTGGGCAATTGGCGGAAACCAGTTTCTCGACTCTCTCACACTCGCCGTTGCACTACATTTCAACAATTCGTCGCTCATTACGTAATCCGCGATTAATTAGTTCGTAAACAACGCTCTAATCCGTCGTTTCGACAAAATAAGCGTTTGTTTTGTGTGTATCTAATGATAAGACTCTCTCCAATCGATTTCGCAAATCAGGAAAAATGTCGGAAAAAAGTGCGGATTTGCTGCTGCGGTCGCTGAGCGAAGAGGTGTCCCGTCTGAGCGCCGATCTGCGCGTCGAACGCGAATTGCGGGCCGTTTTGGAGAGTATTCGCAACTATTCGCTCGAATTGATTAATAACTGCAAATGCGAGCAGAATATCGACATTTTCCACAAATTCATTAAAAGCGAGAAAGAGTACCATTCGCTCAAATGCGACCGCGTTCTGGTCGACACCGACGTCAGGCCCGGCCGCGCCAACTCCGCGAACTCGCCCGACGCCGCGCACGTCTACCAGTCGTGCGAATCAAACGGCGACTTAAGTTATAATTCAGGTATTTATCCGAAAAATAATGTTTTGAAAAATAATAACTATTTTATCATTACTTTCATCTATTGGGGGAATATAGAGGAAAAGTTCTATGTATTTAGAGAAGAAGTTTGAATAAACAAGTTTGTGATTACATAGACTAAACATAAGTTTCGGTACATATTTTGGTAGTGGTTATCAAGTAGTTAACTACCGGTGCTATTAATAATCACTATTTGCTTAAACACTTCGCAAATGCAAACAAAAATATTTACATTGTATTGAAAGACTAATATCTATTGAAAACATTCGCAGATCTGATGATAGCGGAGATAACCGACGAGACCGTCGACACGAATTCGGTGCAAACGAACGGCCACTTCGACGGCGGCGGCGACTCCGACATTGAGCTTATCGACGAAGTGATACGAGACGACAGTCAGGAGTCGGCGTTTCATTCGAACGAAATACCTCTTAACACCAATCAGAACATACTTTTCCCAAACCATATACCTCTAGACGCGGACCAAAGAGCGCCGACACCACTGACCTTCCAATCCCCGCCTACCCCACCCACGCCACCAACTCAACCGACTCTCGTATGCGGCGATTGTCGCCGCAATTTCACGTCGGCGACGCGGCTCGAGTACCACACAAACAAACTGCACCGGAAGCGCAAACCGCACGCCTGTCCCAAATGCGGGCACAAGTTCTACGCCGGCCTTCAACTACAGGTGCATTTGGTGCAAAAGCACGGAATCCTGGCGTTCGAGTGCGATCTCTGCGACTTCCGCACTACCGGCAAACAGGCGCTGGCGCTGCACCGGACTACTCATCCCCTCTCGGCGTCCATTCCGACGCCCACTATGGCAATCGTGCCGACTCAAGCGCCACCTCGAGCGCCAACCCGAGCACCAACTCAAGCGCCGACTCGACCGCCGATTGCGAATACGGCGCCAAATAATCGATTCGTTTCGCCGAACCCGACGTCGAAGCGGTACGAGTGCTCCGAATGCGACCGAAGCTATACGTCGCGACAGAATCTCGAATTACACAAAACGCGAATCCACGCGAACAAGCCGTTCGGGTGCACCGAATGCGCGCAACGGTTCGGCACCAGCGAACAGCTGCGCACACACTCGGCCGAAGCGCACGCCATCACACCGTTCGAGTGCTACTACTGTTCGTTTAAGTCCTATTCGAAGCCGACGTTCGACGAGCACATGAACCACCACTTTGTCGACAAACAACTGGCCAGCGTTTCGACGCCGGCGCCCACACCCCCGGCGCTCCTCTCGTCGGTGCCCCACATCTGCACCGGCTTTAACTGTAAGGAACGGTTCGATTCGCTGCCGCTATTAGCCGAACATCAGATCAATTGTCACCGAAACCGAGCGACGGACCCGAATGCGGGCCAAGTATTCAAATGCCGATTCAATGGCTGTAATCGGGTTTTTAAGTCTTATTACTATTTGTCGAAACATAAGGGAAGCGAACACTGCGTCAAGAATTGGGTCTCTAATGCCTGGAAATCGGGTTAGTTTTGCAATTTCGCCAAAACAGACCGCGTTATTAAAGTGACCAAGTACCTTGCTCAAATACCACTCTTTCATTCATTTTTCTATTACCGGTACTGGTGTCCTATTTATAAGTTTTCTGCCATAAACATGTCATTTTGTTTATTACATTTCCACTATTCAAATCTAGCCATTAATTTGCTCATTGTAACTTTATTCTGTTTTAATCTATTTATTTATAATAATTTATGCATTGTTTTTGTTAAAAATTCATCTCATTTCAAATTTCTGTATAAATACTATACATATACATTGTAGTGTATTCAATAGCATTACATAATATCATACTTAATAATTTAACTGCATATAAAATACTGTATGCTAAATACCAATAATTTATTACTAATAAAATAAACTCTGTAATAATTTATATCTGCATAAATTGTATAAAAATTTAATAATTTATAAATTTGTGCCAAATATTAAATATACAGGTGAAAAAAATTACATGCAAATTATTCGCGGCCAATATGTGTTTAGAGTGTTTAAATAGATCAAACATTATAAATTTTGATTTAAATTATTTAGCATCTAGTTAAATTACAAACAATCATCTCAATTATCAGGGCATACACTGAAACGTGTATAATAGCAGCAATGCAAATTGATAATCGACTAAAGTTTTTCAAACTAATTAATTCAAACTCGATATCTGCAATCGTATTCAACGAGCCATACATACACTTAAGCTCGTCTAAGCATGCCACTTTTGCGCTACCAATTGTTCTATCGGTAAAAATCCAGTCGTTCATAATGCCGTTAAAAATTAGCCTGCCAATTCTATAATGATAGATTGTTTAATTCAGGAATTTATATTTCAGCAATTATTTAATCAATGAATAAAAAATTGATATTTGTTTACATTTTGTTTATTCCCGTTTTAACATGTTGGTTTAGCGTTTTACTATAGTAGAAGACAAAATTATCCAGCGCAAATTTTTCTCGCGACACATGCCATCGCATTTTCGGAATCAATTTGCAAACAACTCTTTTTCGGCTATTAATGTTGCGCACGGTTTCAATGTATGCAAATTTGCCCATGATCAAATAGTCGAGCAATTTTTTGCTATGCATCATTTTGTTGTCCCACGAACGAAGTGAAATGTCTTTGTTTGAGTAGATCCTATTGTACAGCTCTTTATCACGTTCAGTTTTTCTTTTCTACATAAATCGCAAAATTAACTATAGCAAGTCAATTTATGTTTATGCATATAAAACTAGTTAAATTAAACAACCAAATTCTATGCTGTTTTATTTGCTAGATGGTACCTTTATGATAGATAAACATCTATTATTTAAATTATTATTTTTTGCTATTAGTTTAGCATTTTAGCAATATTGCTACTGCACAATAACTATTTCTAAACTATTACAATTTTAGAGCGATATAATTTGTTAATTATAATTATAAAATCTCATTCTCGCCCCAAAGTAGCCTACTAACAAGACAATTTTACTATTTTATATTTGTTTAAACTTTTAGCTTGAATTATAGTAATATTTAATCTTAATGTTTGTAAAGTTCTCAACTTTTAATAAAATAGTTGATAAACTCATTTTATAGTATATCATATTTATTAATATTTATAAACATTACAATGAGTTTATCAATTGTTTCATTAAAAGTTGAGAATTTTACAAATAAGAAGACTAGATATTACTATAATTACAACTAAAAGTTTAATCAAATATAAATTAGTAAAAAGTAACCTGTTAGTAGACTACTTTGGGGCGAGAATTAGATTTATTAATTATAATGTGCCGGGTCAGGTAAATTAACCCTACTAAATGTGTTAATTGTAATTTATGAGCGCGTTTATTAAGCTGTATATTGATTTGTTAAAATTTGTTGATTTAATAAAATGGTGTTTAAATTACTCGAATTTCGAGATCAAGCGGCGAATAAGCGAATAGATTGGGAATAATGTGTTTGTGTTTCGCCAACTCATCCAATGACTCGATCTCTTCGGCGTCGCTGCGAATGATCTTTTCGACGCCAATGAAGGTATTGATCGATAGATTGAGTGCGAAATACATTAGTATTACCAGCGATACTAATCGCGACATTATGGTTAAACGCTTCTGTGTATATTTATCTACAGTAATTAAAATAATAATTCTTAATTAGTATAGTTCAATTAATAGTTATATAAATTAAGCAAAAAATGTTGAGACACTTTACATTGATTGAACAATATTTTCAAAATGTCGAGTAAATACAAATTTGATTTTTGCACAGATAAAAAGCGATTAAATTGTTGCGTACAATATATGGCGACAAATGTGCTTGTTAATAATAGCCAGGTTTGCAAATCAATGTGCAGCAGATAGTGAGACAAATCTCGTTTCTCGCTTAACCACTGATTCGATCGACTCATTATCACCGAAACCGAGTGATACATAATCGGCGAATAGTCCAGTCGTTCCGTACGGTTCGAGTTGAGCACTAACGGCGTTAATATCATTTCGCACTTCTATTCACACATTCCAATCAATTAATTTAACATTTTATACATTTAGTTATTTTGACAAAATAATGTCTTAGATGTTGTAATTTTATTTATGAGTTATTTATAAAATAAACGTATATATGTATCAAATAAAATTTTTTTAGTTTAAATTAGCATTATTAATAATTTAATATTAATTAATTTAATGAAATTATAAACATTGTTCTTACATTCATTAGCACTAAATCAATAAGCGCCTGACCATTATGTTTATTCGGAGTAAACATTTCATAGCTACAGTATAATTTAAAATAATTATTTAAATTAATTATAGTTATTAAATGTAAAATTTTAAAATCGTAAAAACACTAAATAACAGTTTAGAAATATACAATTGCAAAATAAACGGAATATAAACAAAATCTTACCTAATATTTAAATATTTATTTAATATACTCATAAATTTGACTAAGTGTCCCTTTAATATAATTTTGTTATTTTGCACTGTTAAATTGATCAAGCGTACAAACTAAAATAAGAAAAAACATTTGATTTACAACGATTTAACGAAATTTAATTAAATAATATAATACCGGTATTGCAGCGATTTTTAGATGCATTTTATCTTAACATTATAGTAAAAATATTAACAATCAATATATTTTCGTATTGTAGTTAACACAAAATCAAAATATAATTTGCTTTTTATTTGATAGAATATAGTGTTTATTCAATTATTTACTATTTACAAATAATAATAATAATATATCATTCAACATTTTAATACATTTATTATTGTATATTAAAAATAATATCTATTTCATCATTTTTAACTAAATGACAATTTCAAACATACATTAATTTATCATTAATAATGATTCATTATACACGTGTAAGACATAATTGAATATAAAAATGAAATTTGTAAATCACTAAATAAAACATTTGTTATTAATACTATCAATTCACCATACTCTATGTTTATAAATTAATATAAAATACCATATAATATAGTTAATATTGATAGTTTGGCAATTGATTTATGAAATAAAAATATGTAAGATAAAGTTTTGCGTAATGTTTTAATTATTATAATGCATTAGAAAAGTAAAAAATAATTTTAATGCAAAATTAATTTATTATTCAATTAATCAAAATAAAAGTAAATTAATAGCTTTAAAATAGGCTAAACTAAAGTAGTAAAGCATATAAATTTACACATAGTTAACCAGAATTAAAATAAATATTTAATTTTTTACTAATTCATAAATAAAGAATAAGCCAATTGCTCTATTAAATATTCGCGCTTGCTATAACTTATTTTTAAATTAAATATGAGTACATTTTGAAAATTAATCTTGGTTTTTATCAAATAACTGTAGAAAAAATAGAAAAGTACAATGCAAAATAGAAAAAGTCAATTGAACCCGAATTCTGAATAAACAAGTTGGCCGATTTTGATAAAATTTCTTTTACCAAGTAAAAAATTTTGCCATGCAACTTTTTTATATTAATCATTTTAACATTTAACTGAAAATGTAAAAAGTAACAACAAATAACGTTTAAAAAAATGTATACATTGATATAATGTAAAATCAATAGTAGCGTTCAATAGACTACATAAATTAATGCAAGACGTATTTTTGGAATTTTTGAAATTTGACCTCTGACTCATTCTATACGTAATATAAACCAAATTTTTCAAAAGTTTACAAGCTTATAACCTTTGGACTACTAATTATAGATTAGCATTTTTGATACCAAAAGTTTTGTTTTATTGAGTACTAAAAAGTAAATTTGTAAAATTATATTTTTTAAAATTTTTAAATTATAGCCAATTTATTAATTTTATTCCATTTATGTAGTTTTATTACGATATTATTACTCCATTATTTAGATGGTAATTAAATTCAAAAAATAATCAAAAATACAAATGTATACTTTTTAAATTATAATAAAATATTATTTGACTGCATAAAGTGAAAATTGAAATCCTTCAATAAAACTTTCACTGAAATTTACAACTCTAGTCTTAATCAATTTACTTATTCATACACATTTAATTTAATATGTATAAATAGTCAGCTATATTTATTAATTTTTAATATTCAATATTTATAACTAATATAATAATCTAGACAATAATATAGATTATTTATTTACTTATAACCTTATTTTAAGAAATTAATAAAATTTATAAAATAAAAATTTTATTTTAATTATAATATAAAAAAATTATTTTGTGCAAAAAAATTTAATATTTTTTAAAAATAATTATAATAACATTAAAATAATAAATATTATTCTAAATTACATTTATAATTTATTAATTAATTAATGAATCATTATTAATTTACAAAATGTACGTGTTACAAAATATTATCTTTAGATACTCAAGTTACTAAATCTTAACATATAGTTTAAATTAAAAGTTGTATAAAATACTACTGTTTTTATGTAAGCTACTGTACATTAATATTCAAAATAGCGTACAATAGCTTAAAATTAATTTTACAATATCGTAATCGCATACACATTGACACATTCAAACAATAACATGATTATTGAAATAATATAAAAAATTGAAAAGTACATTATAAATTGAATAAAATTGTACAACCTAATTTTTTTAAATTCAATATCATCTATGCAATGCTTGGTACCATATAAACATTTTAGTTCATTTATATTTAACACCGTATCAAGTACCTTTTTCTCCCGCAACCAATATTTTATGCAGCCGTTAGAATTTAACAAGCTAATTCTATTTAAAAATATTAGCAAAATTAATACTCCAATAGAATATCAACAAACTAAACTCACATGTAATTAATTTTGTTCTTAATTTGCCAATCAAGATATTTATTGTAATAAAATACAAACATGGTATTTTCATATCTATTAGACGATGTATGCCAACGCATATTCGGCATTCGTTTGCAAACTTTTTTCTTCACACCTTTAGCCGCACGGACGCCTATAATAAATGCTAATTTACCCATGCTAATATATGCAAAAAGCTTGTCTAAATTTTTAAAACTATTTGTCCATGTTCGTAATGAAATATCTTTGTTAGAATAAACGCGATCGGCTAATAGTTTGTGCGTGGTTGTTCTCCTTTTCTAAATATTAAACAGTATATACAATTTGTGGATTAAATTGGGGAACTACATAACAATGATTTTCTCGGGAACTACTTGGCCAATTTTGACGAGGTTTGATTCATTTAATTCAGAATCCGCCCACGCAGCTTAATGAGAGGATTTTTAATTCCAATTGAAATTTTTAAAATTAACAACAAATAACGTGTTAAAAAAACATTTATAGACATATTTGTGAATTAATCATATAATTCGAAAGAATACACAAATTAATTAGGGACGTGTTTTTGGAATTTTTAAAATTTGACTTGTGACTCATTCTATAGGTAAAATAATGAAAAAATGTCAAAAGTTTATACGCTTATAACCTTTGACCTACTCATGATAAATTATCGTTTTTGATGCCAAATAGTTTCTAATTCTGAGGTTTATAAAGTAATTTTTTAAAATTTTGATATTCCTACTATTTTAAAAATTAGAGATAAATTAATAAAATTGTCAATTTTTTGTATATTTTAATGAAAATGGCATAATAAATCAACGCAAATTATATAATAATAATTAAATTGAAATAATTTTTAAAATAGTAGGGATATCAAAATTTTACAAAATTACTTTTTAAACCTTAGAATTAGAAACCATTTGGCATCAAAAACGATTATTTATCATGAGTAGGTCAAAGGTTACAAGCGTATAAAGTTTTGACATTTTTTCATTATTTTACCTATAGAGTGAGTCACAGGTCAAATTTTAAAAATTCTAGAAACACGTCCCTAATCAATTTGTGTATTCTTTTGAATCATATGATCAATTCACAAATATGTCTATAAATGTTTTTTTAAAACGTTATTTGTTGTTAATTTTTAAATTATTAATTAGAATTAAAAATCCTCGCGCCAAAAGTTGCGTGGGCGGATTCTAAATTAATTGAATTAAATCTCGTCAAAATTGGTCAAGTAGTTCCAGAGAAAATCATTGTTATGTAGTTCCCCGATTTAATCCACAAATTGTATATGCATATATCAGTTTATATTAAAATTTTTAAACAGTTTTAAAAAAATAATTATCATAATTATAATATTAGCATACTCGTATTTCCAGGTCAAGCGGGCCGTATCTGATTATATTAGGAACGATGTGCTTGTGTTGCGCCAACTGTTCCAATGACTCGATCTCTTCGGCACCGCTTCTCACGATCTTCTCGACGCCAATGAAGGTATTGATCGACACATTGAGTGCCAAATACATCGCTATTACCAGCGATACCAACGAAGACATTAAGTTTACATTTTTCCTTATCTCGTGATCTAAAGTAATTATTGAAATATTAATATACATTATATTATAAATTCTTAATGAATCTACAGTATACATTGATTTGTTAATATTTTTATCGCATCTATTGTGCTAAATTTATACGGATGCATTTTTTGGTAAATGCATTTTAGCATAAACACTACCATTATTGACGCGATTAATAGTAACCAGATTACAGATTCAATACGCGATAAGTAGTCGACTAAATGTGTGTTTGTATTCATCGCTTGATTCGATGGACTCACGATCATCGATACGTATTGGAATAGAATAGGCGAATAATCAAGCATTTTAGCACGCTCGTATTTTAGAATTAATGGTGTTAGTATCATATCTGTTTTCTAGATACAATTAAATTTATACGGTTGTATAAAATAAAATTACTACTAAAATAATTGAAGCATGTTACGTTTGAGTACGTCATATCGACTAAGGCTTTACCGCTGGGAACCGGCGGTTTACAAATTTCATAGCTGTTGGACAAATGGATCTGTGTTAATTATGCTTTTAGTTTCGAGTAATTGTTAAAATAATTATGCCTAATATTCAAATGCTGATATAATATATTTGTGAATGATACAAATTTGCCGCTTAATTTTGTTATGTTGTTTGTTTTGGTAAAAGATATTAAACCGGCAAACTATTAATTACAGATGTTTTTATAATTAATTAAGAGTTAAATGCACATGACTAAAATTAATTTACAAACCGATTCAGCAGCTAGTTTTAAGTGCATATTTAAAACTAAATGAATTAATTTCAATTAAATTAATTTAATAATAATTTATTGTTTTAATTAATTTAATAAAATATTGCACAATTATTCAAAATATTTAAATAAAATAATTTATTAAAATCAAGATGTAATAGCCAAATAAGCAATATGCAATATTATAATTATATTAAGTAATTAAATTGTTTTAATATAAAATTTAAAAATAGATTTATTTTAAAAATTATTTACTAAAACAATTTAGTAAAATAAAATGTACCGGTAATAATAGTATTAGTAATAAGCATTTCAATTTATATTAAAATGCTGTATAGGATACAATAAAATATAATATCTATTTTTATTATACACTTATTAAATTTTATATTAATTTTTTATGGCATTTTGTAAGGCATTAAATCAATTTAATTTTAATAATGTACTATTAATTTTAAAAACATTCTAACAATATTATGACAAAATCTATTTTATCATAACTATTATTATTTCACAAAAACTTTATTTATTAATACGTTTTGAACATTAGCTTCAGTTTTAATAACATGTTTAACCGTTAAAAGTTGCCTGGCCAGATAACTCTTAGAATACCTAGGTATTAGGCCTAAGAGTTCTATCTAAATTATATTTATTTAAAATAAGATATGGCTTTATTAATTAATTTAAAAATTTCAACATTTTTACAAACTATTTGCTGTAATATTTTGTTGTTCAATTATATTTCCAAAACAAAATTATCATCACGAGTTTATTCCGTTAAATTTAATTTAGCAAGTATCCAAATGTACTTTATACCATATTAGTCGTACAGAAAAGTTTATATGTCTTGTGTTCTTAAATATAGCGGTATAAAATTAACATTTTGGATAGAATAAAAATACAACTGATTAGTAAGGTAGTAGTAAATATTATTGCAAAGCTGTACAGAAAAATGTACAATGTTAACTCTATATTTGTATTTTATGTTTAATATTTAATGTATATACTGTAAAAATATAATTTGTGTCAAATTCTGTAATTAATATCCGTGTCAATAATAAGTAAATTAGCTTGTAAAAAACAGAAAATTTTATAATATATTCTATGATAATTAAATACAATTTGTTAGATCTTTATTATTATTTAAAACTTATTTTTATATATCAATATAAAGAAACTGATTATTTCAAACAATAATATAAATATTAAAATTACATTGAAAGTTAAAAAGTAGCCGAAAAGCAAATTAAAATTATCAATGCAAATTCTTTCAAATTCAATATCATCAAAACTATTTTTCGAGCCATACAAGCATTTCAATTCATTATTGTTTGTTATTGTATCAATTTTATTTTTAGCGTCAACCCAATATGCCATTAAACCATTAGAAATCAACAAGCTAATCCTAAAAATTAAAAATAGTAACACATTCTATAATAATAATATGAAATAGAATTACATTTTGTTTAGTTCCTTTTTCATTTTTTGATGAAGATACTTGCTATAATAAAGCACAAACATGGTATTCCCAAAAGTATTTGCCGATATGTGCCATCGCATACTTGGCATTGGTTTGCAAACGCTTTTCTGCAAACCTCTAATAGCACGGAGACCGACAATAAATGCCAAATTGCCCTTGCTCAAATAGGCTAATACTTTCGCCGGGTTGGGGTATAAATTTGACCATGATCGAAGTGAGATATCTTGGTTAGAATAGACTCGATCGGCTAATAGTTTATGCATTGTTGTTTTTCTTTTCTATTATATTTAGCACATAATTCAAATATTTATTGCATTAAGTTTTCAAAAAGTATTTATTACAATATAAATTATAAACTAATTAAGTTGATATAAATACTAACATACTCGTATTTCCAGATCAAGCGGTCCATATCTGAATATATTAGGAACGATGTGCTTGTGTTGCGCCAACTGTTCCAATGACTCGATCTCTTCGGCACCGCTTCTCACGATCTTCTCGACGCCAATGAAGGTATTGATTGACTGATTGAGTGTGAAATACATCGCTATTACCAGCGATACCAACGCCGACATTAAGTTTACATTATTTTTTATGTAGTAATCTAAATAAATAAATTTTTAGCATGTTTATTTATGTATAATAAATTATTTAAAGTGTACATTGATTTGTTAATATCCTTATAATGTGCATTGAATTAAATTTGATAATTTTAATATTTTGATAGAAATGATTGAATATAGTTAACGCGATGAGTGATGCGGACAATAAAAGCCATATTTTCGACTCAATGTGCGATAAGTAGGCCAACAAATGTCCGCTTTTGTCAAACTGTCGATTGCATCGACTCATGATTACCGAACCCGACTGATAAATAACCGGCGAATAGTCGAGTATTTTAGCACGCTTATATTGCACGATTAATGGCGTTAATATCATATCTGTTTTCTGAATTATTTTATAAAAAACATAAAAATGTATGTTATAAACTATCAAATATTTAGTCAGTTATATGTTGTAAAGTTTGTGAAAAAGTAACATGTCACATTTGTCAATGTCATTTTGATTAATGCTTTACCACTAGCCAATGGCGGTTTAAAAAGTTTGTAGCTATATTGAGAAACATTTAATTATTCTACACTCTACTTATTTTTATAAATACATTATACATACCTGACATTAACATGCTGATTCAAAATTTTCATAAATTCAACAAATTTGCCATTTAATGTAACCGTGTTGTTTTTTACAATTAAATTAATTATACTTATAAACTATTAAGAAAATTATTAAAAATTATATAATAAATATCATGTTATAGTAATTTTAATTTATCAAAATTATTAAATTATCAAATTATAATATAATTAGAGTCTATGCACAAACCGATTCGACTGCTATTTTCAAATGCATCTTGACTTAAAAATGTTCATTAAACACTATATTTATTATTTATTTAAACATGTAAATACACTATGATTTAATAAAACATAATCAATGTAATAGAATACTAGTAAAATAAATTCTTATTTACAATTTAGTACAGCAAAAACAATCGTAAATTGTAATAAAATTTAAAAAATAAATTCAATTAAAATAATACAATAAATTCAAAACAGTTAAATAGAAAATCTATTTTGTTGTTGTAGTAAGTACTGTACAGTATATTTAATAATAAAATTTTTACGATATATTTAGATATTAAGTAGATTAATAATGAATTATTTATGATCCAGTGTCGAAATGCACATGCATATTTAAGGTTATATAAATGTTATATCTTTCACATGCTTTTTATATTTAAATGTTAAGATAATGCATTCAACATGAATTCAGCATTATAAATGTTATTTATTATATTGTTTTGTATATAAATTGAGCATTATTTAAAAAGATAATATAATAAAATACTGATATAAAATTTCTTTAATATAAACTAAGCTTTCTTTTAACAAATAAAATTTGCATGTAGAAATATTTATGAATATTTGATTTATTATTTTACTATTGTTATGCCGTGTTAATTAAAAATATTAAAGTATAGTCCTATATTAATAAACTTACTTTGCATATGTAAAATTAACCCGTTACAGGTATATAAGCAATTTAAAACATTATATACTAGATTAGTTATACAGTATTTAAAGGTATTTTGCACTTTTTATTATGTTTTATATGCATAAAATATTTTTTAATAATTTTAAAAATGGTATATGCTTTAAAGTACAGTACTTAATTTTGTAGCTGCATTTTAGCTGTGGAAAGTAAAGTTACATGTTTTTAATTATGTAATATTAAATGAATATTGTACAGTATTAATTAAATGGGATTTGATATGCAAAATATTTTTTAAAACATAGTGTACAGGTATATTAAGACAAAAAATATGCATTTCTAAACTTATTTATCATATCTAAAGTTGTAAAACCAGTTAAGCTTATTTAAATAGCCAGTACATTTTGAGCATAATTTGATGAAAATAAATGTATCATGTTATTTGTTTAGAATATACGAAAAGTCGTATCAAAACTCATCTTCGGGTAAACTATCGAAAACATTGGCAATGGCGGCGATCGGCGAACTGCGCGCGCCTTTCTGGAACTCTTTGGGCACCTGGCGAATCACCTTGTCGCATTTGTCGCTTTCCTCGTTGTAGTCGCCGCACACAATGCCCATTATTTCGCCGACATACGAGCCGAACGTTTGATCAAGGTAGTCGATCGTTTTGCGCTTGCATTGCCGAGGGTACTTCTCGAACGAGTCGACAAAACACGATCTCATTCTAGACGTTAGACTTAACAATAGAAACATTACTTACATTAACTACATCTCAAACAAGCTAAAATAAACTTGATGCAATTTGCTTTTCGAAAGTACAAACCAGCAAACAATGGGTATTTTAGCCTTATGATTGGTCATGTTGGAGACGCCGCCGAGTCCATCCAGCCACTTATTCCAGCACCCAATATTGTCCTTTTTGGCCACATTACCGCACGGGCCGCTCGCGACGAATTCGGCGCTCCGGCGCCGGGACTTACACGCGCCGAGACCTGTCTTCTTGATCGAGTAGAGCACGAGTCGCGCCATACGTCGCGTCAGTTTCGTGAAGCAGTTGTCGGCGAATGCGTTGACTTTTACGTCGATCTTCGCATTTGTGCTAAAAATGATTAATTATTTTAATTTATAAAAGAAATAATTAGTTTATCTAAATTATGCAGTATACTCGCAAAACGTTTTCATCTCGTTCGCATTGGTGGGAAATTTTCTCGCTTTCGAACCGTACAAAAAGAACTGGGTGGCCAGTTCGTCGGCGGGCGCTCTCTCCTTGTCGCACCGGTACTTCTGCCCGGAGCACACGCACACGATTGACCAAATTGTCAATAAAGTCAAACAAAATTTTACCATGTTTGATAAGTTAGTTTTCTATCTGTGTAGCTTTGTTTTATTTATGTGCTGCTAATTTGTTGTACAGGATCTTCAGCTTCTAAATTATTAGTTAGGATGTTTTCAATAACATGTACACTACATGCCAAAATATATTAATTTATCTTTAGATTGTAAAATCTATTTAATTAAAACATATCTTGTTTTTAATCATTATTAATTTAAAGTATAATATTAATTTATTCTTATTTTTAAAATTTAAATACTATATAATTTTTTTTACAAATAACAATGTTAATTTATGTTAAATATGCAAAACTTTCGGATTTTAAATGGTAAGTTTGGAAAGATCACTTAATTACCACGCTTGTATATATCAGAGGAAAAACAATCTTACTAAACTCGTATTACCTTTTAACAAATAAGTTTGGTAATTAATATGGCCTTCGACGTCACTTTTAAAGGTTAATGGTTATTTCAAGATATTACTAACAAGAAAATTTCTTTAACCACACATTAACTAATTATGCAATGGAATGTCTTTTTAATTGAATAAAATTACCTTGACTAGTATCAGATCAAATGCGAAAATAGAAATTATATTTAAAATTCAAATTTTAAAGTAAATTCTAAAATAATCTAAAATAAAAAATATATAAAATGCAAAATGTTATCTAAAAATAACTTTTTTTATTTATTATTACAAGTGCTTTAAAATATATATTTTTAATCATATAAATAGTATGCATTTATTAAAGTAATTAAAATAAAATACAACTTTTTAGTTAATTTAAAAATTTGTTATATAATATTTATATAGCTATTATTTATTTTATAATAACAAAATTAATAACTATAATGTATATATAAAAAAGATACATAAAAGACTGGGTATTATATAAAAAAAATTTTATTTTGAAAAATCAAATTAACATGTATTAAAAAGATATTTTTATACCATTTGTTTTTAAATTAATTAAAAATCAATTGAACAACACATTGTCTAAATATTCTGTATAATGTCTTGTGTCTAATATACATCATAGATTGATTATACACTTAAAAATATAGAAATGATTGTACAGTATTTTATGCTATAATATACTTTTCATTTCTACATAAAGACTTTCATCTTTTCATCAAGTTTTAGCTTGTTACTTGATAAAACAAAGTATATTTACAATACTAAATTATACCCTGCAAAAATTCACGACATAAAATATTTTTAAGTGAGAAGCTAGTTTATTGTGCTTGTTAGTATTTAAAAGATTAAATATTTATTCTTTCTTTATATATACTAAAATTCTGTTAAATTTAAAATATATTGCTTTGCCTTGCTTTGTTACTTGATAATTTTAAATATATAAAGTTACAGCCATTTTTTTAATTTCAGATATATGAATAAAATAAAATTTTGATTTATTTTTTTTTTTTACTTTTATAAAATACAAAATAATTTAATATAAAACATTGTAAAAATAATAGTGCATTACAAAATATCGCAAAATACTGCACTGTAAATTCGAGGCACGTTATGCCAGCCGTTGACTAGTAAACCGATTAGAACGCAGAATAACATAATTAAATATTCCGCTGACGACTTTTAAAAATATTAAACTTACTAGATGATTACTAGTTAGTAGGTTATTTACGCCAGCTTCTGGTAAACTGGTTATCCAGTATAATTAAAACGCGCAGTCAATTATTGGCTTTCAAACACAATCCAATTTTAGTAATAAATAGTACTGTAGTAGTAGATATTTTAATTATACAATGATAGTTTTAATAATATGAACGGAATAGCAAAACTCAGAATTCATTTTCGGGAAAGCTGTCCAAAATTGCGGTCAACAGATATATCGGCGACCGGTTGGCTGTCTTTCTACTAGGCCCGGGTGGCTGCGCGACTAGCTTGTCGCATTTATCGCTGTCGTCGGTGTGGTCGCCGCACGCGATTGCCATACCGTCGGTGAGGTAAGCGCCGAAAATCCGCTCCAAACTGTCGATCGCTTTCTGTGGGCACTGTTTCGGATGCTTTTCGTACGACGCCGTGAAACAGGTCTTCATTATATTGGTCAGACTAGACATGATAGTTTAAACTAGTTATTATTGTATTTATTAATTAAAATGGTATTTAATGTTAATGTTACTAATTTAAGCAAGAACTCTACTGCCCTGCATTTGGTAAAATTGTAGCATTCTATTATGTTTTTGTAACACTTATTTCAATGCATGTTTCATTTGTTATTTTTGCATTAATTAATACACTTTCGCATTTTAAATATTACATATAATGAATTGTTATTATAGAAATGTAACTTTGCAAAAATATATAATAGCAAGCATATAATTGAGTAAAGTAACTAATGCATTGGGTTATATAAAAATTACAAAGTACATGATAAGCGAGTTAGAATTTAGTTGCGAATTACCCTGCATTTATAATCTTGTAATAAAATTATAACATTTTAACTTTAAACAAAATTATCTACAAATGACTATGCAACATTAACATATTAGATCCAAGTGCATTTATATTTTACATTATTAAGCTAATAAATTATCAAAGTAATATTTTTAAACAAGAATTCCAATTAATATCCAATACCTTTGATTATCTAGTACGAATCTGATTTATAGTTAGATATCTAGCA